>VXAK01023854.1:836925-856072 GCA_013399435.1 Arenaria interpres | reverse complement strand
CTTTTTTTTTTTTTTATCTTCCTCTGGTGGAAGTAGCTGTACCTCAGATGCACGATCCCTTCTTCATGAGATTTTTGGTTCACAAAGGGATACCTGAACGCTTTGTCTTCCTCTTCGCACATCCTGAGTATTTGCCTGCCAGGGCCAGCCCTGTCCTGGATGGCTCCTGGGGAATCTGCTCTCTCCTCGGGAGACGGGTAATCCCAGAGCTTCCATAGTTTGTAATTTAACTTGGAACAGGACCTTCCAAATCCAGGCAGTTACCTTAAAGATCATCCAGTTCCAACCCCCCTGCCAAAGGCAGGAACACCTCCCACCAGACCAGGATGCTCAAAGCAGAGAGTATGTAGCGTAGGGCAGAGGGGGACATTTTGAGTTTGAGAAGGAAAAACCTTGTCTCTAATTCAAAATAAAACACTCAGCCTGAGACTATTAAAGTAGCCTTGTTAGCCACCTACAACTTTAACTACTATTTAAATTTGATATTTTTTCAGTTTTGTAATGAATCTGTTCTGTAGTTCCCACTGACACAGGTGAGCTCTCGCTACCCAGTGACTTTCCAGCGACACGTGTCTCTGCTGCTCCACACCATACGTGTCAGCAGGTGACCACGAGGTCCCTTGGGACTTCCAAGGTTTTTAACAGAGCCAGGTGGTTCAGACAGGCACACGAAAGTGGGAATGTGGGGGTTTTTTTCTGACTCTTCTATGGCAATTAGCACTTCAGTGCAATAGAGATGCCCGGGCGATGGTGAGGCACCGCTTTGTGAAGCAGGAGGCCCCTCTCCTCTGGACTTAATCTATTTCGGCGACTTTATTTCTCCGCGAGCCAGCGCCTGGTATAAGTGTAATGGTATCGTGTGATGGATGCTGGCTGGGTACCGCAGTGACAGATGCCTGCTGAAACTATGTGAAAATTTTTGCAGCCAAAGCAGAGCTGGCGAATGCCTGGCTCCCCGCCAGCCCCGCTCCCGGCATCTGACGGTTCAACGGCAATGTTTACAGCGCGGGAAAGCCGTTCTAGGCATGGTTCTTGTCAGCAGCTGAGAGCAGATAACATCTCTTATTTCGTTGACCTGTGCCACCCCTCCAGTCTTAGAAACCCTCTTTTATTATTTTCTTTTTTCCCCCCCTACTCGGCCCTCACCAAACTCTTAGTCAAATGCTGAAGCAGGATGGAAATCCCTCTGCTTTGGTTCCTTTGAAAGAGCAGAGCTGCATAAAGGCACTTTAATCCTGAAACTTTATTTTTTTGACATAAATAGTAGGAAGTTGTCTCTTGTGTCTTCTTGTGCCCTCTTCAGAAATGCCTTTTTTTATTCCCCCCTCCCCCATGAGCATCTCTTACATCATAGGGCAGCTACCGAACATGACTCTGAAAATCATATTGTAAAGGAAACCGAGGCAATAAAAAAATTGCTCTTCTGACTGCGGAGGTGAGGAGAGAAGGAGCAGAAGGTGCTGGCTGCTGTTTTGCACGGTGCACTTCTCCCGGGGCATGGGCACTTAAGGATGATTTTGCACAATGGCATCTGTCCCAAGGTCACGTTCATCTGCGCTTTCCCTTGGAGGGGGGACAGGAAGGGAGCTCCCCAATTCTGTGCAGCTCTACAGTGGCGTGTCTTTGTGTGTGTATTAAATACTAATTAGATGGGGCAGAGGGGTGGTCCCGGCTGTAAATCACCACTAATAAAACCCGTTCCGTGGCACTTGTGGGGGGGCAAAGTCTGGCACAGCGGGTGGGAAAGTGATGGCCGCACCTGCTCAAGGTGCGGCTTTGCCCATTGCTGTCGACAGTAATCGAGGGTCCATAAATAGCCTGGAATAGCATTTGCTGATATTTCTACAGATTAATAACTGGCAGGTACCGGCCTCCTCTGCTGCCTCGTGTTGGCCATGATCCATCCTCGTGCTGCCCTGTCTCCACCCCAGCCACGGGTGGAAGCCTGGACAAGGGTCAGTGCTCCTGCTGTCAGGAGGGTTGGTGTGAAGGTGACGGATCACAAGCGAGTTTTTCCAAGTGCTCACGCTCCTATTCATGGAGAGAAGCTTGTAAACCTGCCCTTGGACACCAGGGCAGTGCCATAGGGACCTGTGGGAGAAGATCCCTAAGCAGGGAAGGGACAACAGTAAGAATTGCAGGACAAAACAAAACATTGATACCCTTAATGACCATTTCTTGTCGTCCCTAGCGCTCCTGGTGTTTGCACTATTTCTGCCCCTTGAGATCCCAAATTACGTACACAACCAAAACAATGTCTCTGATCTTCCTGATTGGACTCAAAGGGCAAAGCAGCAACGCATTCATAGGTCCCAATGTTGGTGCAACCTGTGGAAAGCTGGGTCGGCCACCACCGGTCTGTCCCATGGTCCAGAAAATCCAGAAAGAAGGAGGTGGGAACCAGCCCCTCTGTGCTGTGTGGGCAAGAAGGTGGCAGTCCTTTTGGAAAGGTGGTGGTACGGAGAGGAGTAACCCTTCTAGGAGTGTGTATTCACAGTGATCCCCCCGGAGAAGAGCAGAGCCCTAAGGCGCGTGAGTTCCATTCCTACAGGATGGTGATGGCATCACACACTTCAGGCCATATCTACTCAGGAGGTGTTTAGGCAGCACATTTAACAATGGAAACTTGTAAGTATTAATTTAAGACCTAAGATAAAGATAAAATCAAATTGCTTTGAAGTCAAAATTGGGTATTTTTCTAATTGAACTATACACACAGCTTCAATTTGGAAATGATCAGCCACGATTGTCCGTATTAAACAGTCATTTCTCTCTTCAGTGGTATCCTTAAAATAAAATGACATCTTTTGGTGCGTTTTCAATGGGTCTTTCCTGTTCCTTCTTCTTAGAATATCTTGCGTGGTCATAGAAATATATGATGATGATAGAAGCAATGTTCAAAAAAATGATGAGCAGCATAATCCAATATGAATATCCATAAGTGTGCTTGGATTTGACATGCATCTGCAGAGCAGGAAAACATCCACGGGCCAATTCTACAGACAGGCCATTTTCTTCTATGTTCACAGGAAAAAGTATCATGGCTATAAGTACGAAGATTCCTAGAAGATTTAAATGCAAATGTTAGATGTGAAGCTGTAGTATTACTTATGTAGCTACTTGTAAATAGTCTACTTAAATAGGTTGGAATACCTGGACAAAGACTAATCTATTATTTTTCCGTTAGTAAAATATGAGGACGTTTAAAGAATTTTTGTGCCATCTAATAGTATCTGATGGGTGTTTTGACACTGGCAACTGTATCTTCTGCTAAATGTGATGGATTCTCACTGACTATTCTTAGATAAGGCTATTTAATGTAATTTTTCTTCATTGAATTTAGTGCTGATGCATATAATATATTTACCCCTTTGGTGACTTGAGTATTTGATGTGAGCCCAAATTCATGGGGTGTGCAGGATCACAGCTGGATAAAGCCCTGGTCTGCATTCAGGGTTGCCCCTGCTTTGCTCAAGAGCTTAGACTTAGAGACTTCATGTTCTTTCCAACCCGAATTATTTAATGACTCTGTGGTGAGCCAAAATGAGATGTCGTATTAGATCTCTATTTCCTAAATTCCTTCTGAATATAAGTGGAGTTGGGTTACTTTGACATTTAGCTAAGTAATACTTTTATATCTTCTCTTTCGTAGTGCTAACAGAGGCATAACCTCTGAACATTAGTGAAAATATTTCTGTTCTTTCCCTCTGGGTACACCGTCCTACACATGTTCCCTCTGAAACAGGTTCAGGTTTTTGCAGGAGGACACTGGGCTTTCAGGCCATCTGGTAGCAGAATTAGGAACCTTCAAGACACACATCAAACAATGCATGATTTTTCATAAAAATATGCCCGTGGCAAAATACACTTCCAGGTCATAGCACTTACAGGGCTGTAAAAAGTAACCACAATCCTCAGTCAACATGAGGGTTTACTTTCTCACTGATATTTATTTTGGCAAGCCCATGGTCCTTTCATTTCAGGTCAAAGCTTGGAGGTTCTGGCTGGGTGCTGGGCTCAGGAAATGAACAACTTTCTCATGTGATGAGACTGATCTGCCTGTGTCAAAAGTTGAATAATTGTCTAACCTAGATTTATGCTCACTTTTATTGTGTTTCAAGGTGTCTACAGCTGTTTCAGCATCTGTATACACTGTGTTAGCAATGGCTGGAGACCCCCACCTGTACTTGCCATGATTAAGACTACATTTATCTGTGCGAATCCCTTTCTACTGAGGTCTGATTTTGGCCATGGCAGCTCGTGGTACATGGCTCGAGGGAGAGTAAGCGCCTGCTCCACCAGTGGAGGATCTTGGGACCTGAAGAGCTTCTGAAGGAAAAAACACCCATGCTGAAGCACTGGGCATTGTCTTTAAAGAAAATTTTTCTGAGTGCAAACCTAGTAGTAGAGGAATGCATAGTACTCTTGAGACAAATTGAGTGTGAGAGCTGAAGTCATTAACATAGCAAGATGAAGGTGCATTAGGAGCAGCCAGGCTCCTAACGAGGGGTTACACCTCCAGGGAGCTGTTTGATTGAGTTCACATCTCTAATAACTCAGCATATCTACCTGTTTTTTTTCTCCTGCTTAGGGGATGCTAAAACTTCTTTTGATCTGTTAAAGTGGTTTTTGGAGAAGGAAATAAATTTTTCCATGACTCAGTCCCCCTAACTGCTACCCGCCATGTAAATGCTGTTGTGCATTTAGTCGATTCAACACATTTTTCAGAAATGACACTAGAGTCTCCTATAGATGAGACCTTAGAGGTCTAGTTTGGTACGTAGGTAACTCAGCGACAAATATGCTACAAATACCATAAAATAGTGACATAAGGTCTTAGAGAGTTTACAAATTGCACTATAGTCACATCCAGTGCATACTTCACATTTTTCCTGTGTATTTGCCAGTTAACTCTGTATCAGGCATGAAATGACGCTACACCTGTTGGAGCTTTTTCATTTCCATTTTTGCTGCCAGTGGATCCAGACTCTTACTGATCACTGGTGCCACTTCAAGTCAATAATACTCTTTTACTGGTACTTAAAAGATAGTTTCCAGGTATTCCAGCAGTCACAGTTAAAAAACAGGACTAAAATACTTTTCCAAGTGTTTCCTTTTCTACATACAGATTTCTTAATCTTGGAGTATATGAGAATACAGTATTCATTCATGTGGTGGACAAAAAGGTGTCAGCACGGCACATGTTACTCACCGCATAAGGAATTCCAGGTATAGACTCCGATAGGTCCCAGGAACGTCTGGTAGGGATTACTGACGGCATTAGTGCAGGTAAATCCAGAACTCAGAAGGGAAACCAGTAAACTGAGGACCAGAATCACGATAGTTGCTGTGACGGTGCTTTTCGCCTTGACGTTGTTCAGGATAGCTGCAACTGAAATACAGCGGCTCAGCATTGATGATCAGCATGGTCCAGTGGGCTCAATGACTTATCACTTATTGACATGGTTGGAATTTAAAGCTAATAATCAGAGATTTGGCTGATCTCTAAGGATCAGGATATAGGAGGTTTGGACACAGCACGTGAACCCAAATCCAAACTGGGATGAAGGCACATTATCATGAACAAAGTGCATGTCCGCTAATCCTGCAGGTACACAAACTTCCCAGGCGTTGGGTTGGGTAGTAAACTTCTCTTCCTTAATATTTCTGTAACTATTTCCTCCTGAAAAAGCCAGACAGAAATTTTATGCCTAAATCAGATCAGAAAACTAGGTGTTCCTCTGTCCATTGTTCCTGAGATGTTTTCCAACTTCTACAGATGCCCGATTTAAAATTTGGCTCCAATTGTAAATTATTTCCTTTTAATGTAGCGACAGTCCCCCATATATGAAATAAATCTGACAAGGGAAACAGCTTCTAAAAGTCCAGTAAAGCTGTTAGCCTGGAAGGGTCAGGTGCATTTGCAGGACAAACATAACTGAGCACGGTTGCTCATGGACATTCAGGGCATGGTTGGCCTTGAGCTGGTGGTGTTCATACCCTGAGTAAATCTGTCTCTTGCCACATCCTGCAGGAAAAAATAAATGGTGGAGACAGTACTTGCTCTCTTCTTTTAAAAGAAACGAGCAACTCTTGCTTTGTTTTCACCAGGAGGCCTGGGCACATGGGGTGCTGTGGCTCCCAAGGGCCTGTGCTTGGTGTTAATGGCTGGTGGCCCTGGGCTCAGCAAGGGGAGAACATGGGCTCCCAGCTGCTGGATCAGTCCTGTCCTGGGGCTCCTGTCTCCACTCCTGAGACCACATGTCAAGGAATCATGCATCTTAACATTGAGCATCCTGGCACCTCTCCTTTTTGCTCCAGTTTACTGGAGTTTATACTCCTAGATCCTTGCCTGGTGTGGTCTTTGTAGGTACGCGCATGACTGGCCATAGATACTGGGCACATATAGTCAAGCCCTCTAGGACTATAATCAATTTTATTGGTTTTGCCTGAATCCTTCCAGTCATTTGATATGTTGCTGACAATAAGAGACACAAATGTGAAAGCAATCCACTCAAAGTGTAATTGCAGTTACAGCTGCCTGGGAAATAGAACTGGGAAATATTTTACTTGTCGTCTTTCAATTTAAAGATTGAAAAGGCAACTATAATGTGCCTGTGGCTGCCTTACCCTATAACAAGTAAGACGACAATGTTTTCAAGGTCTATTCAAATGGGTGTTGTGGTAGACAGAAATCTGCAGAAAAACTTCCTTTCTGTGTTGCTTTTAATACAAAGCCATTATGGCAGAGTATTCAGTTAGTGCATAAATTGGAGAAATTATGCCGTAAAAATATCAACAAGAAATGGTAAAAACCCCATAAGAAGAAAATAAACACTCATAACAAAAAGAAGAGCTATTGGAAATAAATTAGGAGGAGAACTTCTCTCTCAATTTATATAATATTCCTGGTAGAAGTTAATTTCTGTTTGAGGAAATGGCAGGTAAGGATGCGTTATGGAAATAGATGCAAATTTAAGCAATTCTAAAAAAATAGGAAAGATGGGAATTCAGAAAACAACACTCAATAAATAGAACTGAGCACACCATGGGCTAGACCATGCCCTCGTGCTGAAGCAGCCTTACTGCTTGGGCATTGCCTGGTTCAGGAAATGAGCTTGGAGACAAATCAGAGAGGTTTGTGTCATTTCCCTCTGGCAGCCTCGCTTAATTTTGTCACTCAGAACATTGAACATCTCCAGAATTGAGTGGCTACAGCTATTGCCCCCCCTGATTGACCTTGTTCATCTCTGGCAGTGTTCTGCAGTTCAGGGGATGAGGTTTTGACAGATTCTACCTGCTGTAAGCACACCCACGGTGGCACAAAACTAAAGGTGTTAAATAAAATGCCGGTTTTGTGGCAGCAGATTTTTTTTTCTAAATAAACCAGTCTGTGTAAATGAAAGGAATCTACAGTTGTTGATCTACTTGAATGGGATCGATAATAACCCACAGCTGGAGACAACCTCTGCATCAGTATAAAATAACCTAATTCCAGAACAAAAGCAGAGGGGTTTGCCTTCATCAGCTCTCTCCTTAATTTTCTGTATCTTCTTTTTTTTTTATTCATCTTTAACTCTTGTATGATGGGATAGAATTTCCTGAACTTTTACTGACCTGAGTGGGAATGACAGTGTGTAGCTGGGAGGCTGGAGGTCTTTTCTAAGCTTGCTTATCTGGCAGCTTTTACGAGGTCTACTATCACTTATGACGCATAATGAGCTGTTCATTTATAACAAAAGAATTAAACAAAAAACCCCAAGTAGAGTTCAGCCTAACTTTCTACTTTTCAGGAGATCCCATTGCACATCTGGAAACTGATGATAACATTATTGAAGTTTCAGCAATTTTCAAGCATTTGTCACGTATTTTAAAAGTGGGAAAGTTAATCCATTCCTCTCCGCTACAGCAAATTTCAAAGACTTCCTCGTGTGCTGCTGGCCTTGCTGGTTGCCAGCAGAGAAATCCTGGCTTTACCGGACTCTCTGGGAGTGCCTCTTCCCACACCTTGCTCACAATTTTTACGTGTTTGACTTGGAAACAAGCTCTTTTACAGACTATTATATTTATAGGTGGTTCCTTTCTAAGGCAAATCATTAAAACAGCTACTGAAGACTCGAAGGACTGGAGTCATTTAATAATTTTACATTCTGCCAGATCATTCTGCTCATCCCCAGAGCCTCCGAAGTAGCCGTATTGATTTATCGCTCTATATTAAGGTCATTCATGGCAGTCTGTTAAAGAGGCAACCCCGACCGGGCAGTTCATGCACTGTACACTTGCAATAACCATACTCCTTTGTCTATCATTTTTACACTCAAGTTTCTTTTAATGTTGTGGTTTTCAAAATAATAAGTTACGGTCTTTGTAAAGGCTGTTGAGCATCTACTTTTCTATGGCCATTAATAGAAGCCAACCTGGGTTACAGTAACGAGTACCCTGCATCCCCAAGCTGTCGTCTTTGATTTACTCTTTCATGATTACCATTCTCCTCGACTCACACCCAAATATGCCAATGCTGTTTGAGAAACGCGCTCAGGGTGCGCAGCAGAGACCCCCAGCCAGGCCGTACTTGCTGAGCGACAGATCATGCTGTGATTTAAAAGGATGCTTATAACTCTTCTTACTGGTGCCTGAAATGTTAGAGTGGAGAGAGCACAGCGCTTCATTTCTCCCTTGCCCAGGCAATCCATTTACTTAAGGATATCGTCAAACAAAAGACATCTACTGTCTTAGGAGGACCCGATTATTTGAATTTAAAAATAGTAAGTATGCAGATCTGAAAAGTATTTCTTCTATTTCAAGAATGTACAGAATCATACTTAATATAAAAGGTGACAATCATGCTTTGAATAGAGCCTAAGAATTAATTTAAAATCAGTTCCTTTCATCTTGGATATATGCCCAACTCAATTGGTGAGGGAAGTGGGCACAACCATACTTAGACTATTCATGAAGCACGACTTTCTCTCAGCAGCTGCTGAAGGCAAACCGCAACTCTTGAGGCTCCCTCATTTTGTTCATCCCCAAATGGCTCAAATGTGAGAATTGAGGTGATATTTCGTAAACAATGAGCACAAAACCTAAGTCTGGTGGAGGAGAAATTGCCACCACCAACAAAATGCATGTAGACCATGCAAAGAATGAAAATCCTTTCCTGCTGCAAGTGTTCTGTGAGTGCTTCTCATTAATTGTAATTAAAATCTATACGTGGGTAGTGCCCAGGCCCTGGGATTGGGTTGTGTTAGCTGCTGTGCAGACAAAAGGCAAGACACATGCCCCGGATTCCTGCCAGACAGCATCCTCTCCACGGGTGGACTCCTGGTTTCACGTGGAGCCCGATTAAAATCAGCAAGTCTGCCCGCACGACGCAAGGTTTGGGGCTTGAGCCAACTGGCACGGGGAGATACGATTGCATATAAGCTATTTTTATAAAGGCATATTTACTCTGCTAAAAATTACTTTGATTATTCTGACGTGACTGTGAATGAACTGTTTTGAATGACTCGTGATTTTGTATTTATGATGTGACGTACTCAGTGTATACTGTATGCTTTGCAGGAACGCTGCTGTGTTCAGCTTTTTCGTGCCAATGTAATTGTTATAATGTGAAGTGGTTTGTGTGATACAGCTTTGCCACTGGGGCAATTTGGGCACCTGATCCTACAGATACAATTTCTGTATTAAATTCAGGTGGGAAAGAGCTTGGAGATGGGAAACACCTGGGGGCTTAGGTTGGCTGTGCTCTGCCTTGGTGGCTTCTCTGAGATGGGACATCTTACTACAACCTACCAAAAAAGGAAAAAAATAAATATCTTAAAGTACTTCTCATGTTTCAAAATTGTTTGACCTACTCCTACTCTTCCAAGTTGTCATTAGTTTTCTTCTAACTGGCTTTTTTCACCTTCACATATGTGTATCAGGATTATTGCTTTGAACTTGGTGAGACAGAAACATACATAAAATCAGTGCAAATCCTTGATCCTTGCAACGGCTTTCAGGCTTATCCACCTTTGGGCTTTGTGAGTGATTTTCTTCACATCAGTAGAGCTACTTTTCCATAAAGTTAAGTAAATCTTTGCTGAACAGCATGAAAACAGTATTGAGTCTGTGGTTCATACTTGGTATGCATAATTTCTTGTTTCTGATTTTGCTTTTTCTCATGTTTTGCTTCTCATACCAGGATTTTTCATGCTTGTCTTAACTTTCTCCAAGGTTGCTCTAGGTAAAACCCCTTCTGCTGTTCCCCTTATTTTTTAACTTTGTTTTATTCTCATCTAGCATCCTTCCTCCCTCATCTCTCATTTTTAATGTCCTCCTTAATTATTTAACCATTTTTATTCTTTTTTTCTCCTGTAATAATTCTGCCATTGAGGATAAATGCCAAGAACTGCAGAGGCACAAAAAGTAAGACCTACTGTATATATCTGTTGCATGTCAACAAAAACTACAGTTTAATTTGAATCTACCGGATGTTTGCTGAAATGTTATTCTAATAGCCTTGTTTCAGAGTATTTTTGGAAAGTCATGATGACGAGGAGTCACCTGTAAACTGTGCATTGGGTGGGGGAAGAAAGGCTTTATAAAAGATGACAAACTGTGTTGTCATCCATATTACGCAGTCTAGCATAAAAAAAAAAAAAAGAAAATACATGAGCAAACATAAGGTTTGAAAATACTAATCAAATTATTGAGTTTGATAATAGAACTTAAAAATGGAATGGTGGGCTTTTAAAGGAAGAAATAAAAGGAAATACTGTCATTGAAATGTAGGTCCAGCACAGGTATAAACACTATATTTATATCCAAATTATTGATTTATGTGTTTGGTTCTTTTCCCTTCAGCAGCCTCATAAAACCTTCTTCTATAAAAATGATGTTAACTTGATAGTAGGTGACAAAATATTTTAAATCAACCAATTAATTTAACATAATACAATTTAAAAAAATAAAATCCTGGAAGATGAATTAGGTTTGTAATCCTTTAACAAAATGATAACTGAATGTTGCTTTTCTGTTTCTTGCTGAAAACTTCTGAAAATCAAAACTGATTTTACATAAAGTTCCTATTCTGTATTTTTATCTTGTTCCAAGACATAGGATACGATCACAGGAAAGGACAAGTTGCTTTTGGCAAGAATGCTGCAGCATTTCTGTACTTTTGGGAGGGTCTTATTTTACACCACTTAAATCCCCAGACCGATTTACATATATTTCTCTTCTCACTTATTATGGTCCCAGGTGAATACAAGAATGAGCCACGGCTCCTACATCCATCACCTGCACGAGTGAGATGACACCATCCGCTTCCAGGGGGACACCACTCACCTTGGAAATTCTTTTCTGGAACCAGAAGTCCCGAGTGGAACTGGTCACAGGTGCCACTAAAAAGTCCGTAGGTGAGGCTCACCGTCGTGGTGGAGTTTGTCCCAGAAAAGTCAACCTCACTTCTTATCCAGTGCTGGGTGGCCAGAACAACACAAATCATCCCGAAAGAGCAAACGCAGGTCAAAAAAGCGGACGCAAACATGCCTGTTTTTTTTCTGGACGGCATTTTGTCCCCCAGAGATATTCCACCGCTTCAGGGTAATTTTCTTCTCCTTGGTCCCGCTTAGCATGAGGTTGTTTCCTCCTCCTCGATCCCTGCGACCTGCTCTTTGTGTGAGCAGAACCTTACTCTGGTAAACTTTAAGCAAATGGCGGTGGTAATAAACATGTAAAATAATTGAACTTTGGTCAGGAGAAAAGGTGTTGCCATAGCTACGGCCAAACCAGCCTGGCACAGGCCGGGAGGAATCATCGGCGCATTATTTATGATTGCCTTGCCGACCCGTAGCTCTTCAGGTCACAGCTCTGGAGACACCTCCTGTGGCCTGACGCCTGCGGGGCCGGAGCTCCCCACTCACTTTACCACCGTCTGCCAGAGTTTTCACTTCTTGACAAAATTTCCTGGCCTGTTCTTGCTTTTTCTCTCGAAAGGCTGATAACCAGGCCGGAAAGAATTTTTTGCTAAATCTGTATCTATTTTATTATGGTAAAGATGTTCCTTTTCTGTTCAAATTCCCACCTTGCTCTTTGTGAAAAGATTGGGTTGGTCTTCGCTTTTGAGAGAGTAAGGAGGTTCTACCTACTCTCAGTAGATTATTTTCTAAGGAAGAGCTGTAATTCTTAATTAAATTCCATATATTTTCATGCAGTGGCTAAATACATGTCAGGATGAAGTAGAAGATATTCCATTAGCTTTTATTTCTATCAATGATAATGTCATTTTCTCATGTTATACTGAACCCGTGCTTCTGGATCATCCAGAATTGTTTTTAATTAACCTTTAGAAAGCAGACTGTTTTAGCAGTGCTGCTAGACAAACCTGTTGAGCTATCCTCCTGGAGCTTATTTATCCTCTACAGCCATTGAGAGACCAAAGTTTTATGAATTTGAAATGGCAAAGAATTTCCTGGGGGGAAAAAATCCCAGTAATGCAGTGATACTTCGCTGTAATTTTTCCAGTGTTATGATTTCTTGATTCAAAACTTTAAAGCAGCGATCGCATTTGGAATCAATTTATTTTATTTCTAACATCTGCAACTGGTCTTTTACGTGATATGGTCTTAAGCATTTTTTTTCCAAATGATATAGGATTTTAATGACATTTTCAATGTCTTTGCTCTGAAGAGCTTATACATTTTATTCACAAATAACTTATGTGCTTCATACATATATGTAACATAGTGGTAATCAGCCAGTATACAATTTAAATACTGAAGAGCAAAGGGGGGCTTTCCAGCCCTTCTAAAGAAAGAAGAATCAAGAGACCTCCCTCTCAGTTTCTGTCCAGTGCTTCAGTTAAATTTTAACCAGAGCAGTATGGGTAAACTTCATCGGACTCGTCCGCCCCTACAGGTTTATTAATCCAATGGTTCTGTTTAGTTGCATACAAAGAGCATAGTCCAAGTATTTATAGTCCAAGGATATTTTTTAATAAGCTGAGTTAAAAAAGCTGTGCCTCTTGTCCCCTGTGAAATATATTTAAAATAGGTATGTTTAAGAATTGATACTTGTCTTAGTCCTAACTTTGAGAGAATAAATTTTCAGGTGCTGCTCAGTGGTTCTCCTTTGGCAGACTTGAGACAACTAAGTCTAAATGCACTGAGCACCCACACCTTTAAAAATGCTGAATCACAGAGACTGTAGTTCCTTTTTCTAAGCAATCTTATTCAATTCTATTTAGTTTTTGGTGACTCAGCTCAAATTTTTGTAGCTCAGATCATTGAAACTCTCCTGCGGCCGGGGGAATTGCTCTGTAAATGAGACAGTAATTTACCTTTTTCTTCCCTGTCACCTTGAAGTTAATCTATTCGCTGCCGATGGTATGATTCCTGGCATCTTTTTTTTTTTATTCTCTCAGCTACCTAAAAAAGCATCACATAACTTGTAATGAAAATTATAGTTTGACATGACACACCTCATCACATCGGAGAATAGAGAAGAGACTGGTTTTCTCCAACTCAGGGAAAATGTTTCCTGATCAGCACCGTACGGGCTCTGCCCCCAGTAACGCAGACTCAGCCCCACGCACCAGTCAAACAGAAAAATCAGAGTAATTTACTATTTGGAATCCTTTACTACATAAAATTACATATCGCATTGTATTTTTAAAGGTAGATTATGTGAGTGTTTAATTTCTGTTTATGTACAAATTAGTTTGTTTTAAGTAACCAGATATGTAAATATATAAAATTAAAGCTTTTATTTGCAAACGTTTCAAATACATTTATTTTATGATATTATGACAACGTGGGGAAAAAAAAAACATCACAGGGTGGTTTGTTCCTTTGCCCACAGCTCCGGATGGATGCCATGCCATCTCCTGAGGGATGTCATCATCCCCTGAGGGATGCATCTCCGTGCAGGCAGGGTCCATGGGCTCGCTCCCAGCTCACTCGCAGGTACGTGCGCTTGGCAGCAGCCTGGGGAATTCAAGGTGAAGCCACTGCAAATTATTTTCTGTTCTGCTCCAGCCGCAGACGTTTCGTGACTTTTACTGGTGGTTTAAAAAAATTCCATATTTACTTAAAGTCATTCAATTAGAAAACAACTGATAGGCAGTAAGATGATTTAGCAGTGTGATTGGCAGACAGCTGCACTGATTTTTCTGATTTTCCTTGGACACCACCCTGGTGGCACACACTTGCACGTCACACACAGTTTTCAGATCCTTTTTATTTTCCATTTTCCGTGTCTAATCATAGAGGAGCTCAGCACCCGAGATGGCAAGATCCTTGAGCTGCACTTGGCCCCAAAAGGAGTCAATAAAGCTCCCTGCGAGGCAGTTGGATGCTCAGCATTGCAGGGTCAGGCCATGCCTCTACCTCTTCTAAGATGGATAAATCATAATTGAAACACATTATTAGAAATGTACAATAGAATACGAGATTGACATTTTTATTTTTTTTCCTCTCTGGTCACTTTGCAGCCAGTGTTCTGAGAGGTGACAGAAACAGGGGTTTGTTTTGGCCTTTTGGACAGGGCGAGGAAAATCGGATAAAGCATCATGAATTTTATTGTAGCTGGAGATGAAAAATTTGAAGCTCAACTGAACTGCAAAATTATTGCAACAGCTGTTTGGGAAAGTGAGAGGGATGGGATCACAACACTTTATGTGTGTCCATCCATACCTCGTGTGGTGGATTTGTACTACTCCATCTTCTGATTTCATTCTTCTCTCGCTCTGACCTTTTTTACAGCGCTATTAAAAAACAAAACAAAACAAAACAAAACCAAACCCCAAACATGTTTTAACTGTTGTTTGTATTTCTTCCCAGAAGGTGACTAAATCTCCTCAGCTGAAAACTCCATCGCTGGATAGTTATTGATTCCTGAGCTCTGACGTGGGAGCGGATTGGGAAGCATTGGAGTGATGGCCGGAGTATCGCGGCTCCCCCAGCCCCTCCGGAGCAGCATCCCCTCACACGGACAGTCAGCAGGAACAGCGGCTGGTGGGTTCCAGCTTGAAAGAAGAAAAGGTGGAAGATCCCAAAGCCATCACCGTGGTATCAAAGCAAAGGTGATGAGGAAAATCCCTATATTAAAACGATTGCCTGCTGCAAGAGCGTTCCTCGGTTCTACCACGTGAGTAAGTTACGTCGGGTCTCTCCTTGAGACACAACCTGGGATACTCCAGGATATATTGACAATACAACTGTGTTTTGTACTCAGACGCCTGAAAAGTTGATGGCCAAATAGGCCTGATCTTGGTAGAGGAGGAAAAGCCACATTCAGCATCTCCTCCCCTTCCCACGAGGGCTCCTCGCCCAAAATGGGATGCCACTTGCCTTGTGTGAAGGCTGCAGTGGGAGCCCTTCAACTTGCCTTTTCTCAAAGATTTTGAGAGTAAGAAATTAGCCAGCATTAAGTTTTGATAAGAAATGAATTGTTCCATTGGAAACTTTATCTCCTAAAACTTCTCACCCAACACATGCCAAGGCAGGTGAAGGAGAGTCGGTCCTCAGTAGCAATTCACCGAGTGTCTGACTCCTCGTTTGTCCTGTTAAAATTAATTAATTATTTATTATTTAAAATAATATACTAATATAATATATAACTATATATGTATTTATTTTATTTTTATTATTATATTTAAATCATTATATATTTAAAAATATAAATAATAGCATAAATAAATATTATTTAAATTAATGAAATTAATGTGTTTAGGCCTTTAAAAGTTGCTGTCGTTCATGACTGAATAGTGCAAGTTGAGTGGTCCAGTATAATTTATTGAAGAGTGGGGGGAAAAAAGCCTTCTGGCCCCCTAAGAAGCAGCAAATATGGCCTTTGCAGTAATTTCGATCTAATAAAACGTGGCTTTGAAGCTGCATCAAGGTCTGTAACCTCTAGAACGAACCCTGGAGGTGGAGATGGAGAGAAGAGCCGGCAGGGCAGGCTTTCATTTACTGCAATATCTGTAACAATTATAAAGATATGTAGTCTTGAATACTTCAATGTATTCCTAGATACTCATAATTTTAGATTCCAAATGTAAAAATCTTAGACAAATACTTCTTTGAAGTTATTAAATCAGCTACCGCTGGGATGTTACGCATTCTCATGCCTTTGCCCAATTATCTGCACTTTAAAGAGATTTTCCTGTCTTTCTAGGCTGAGATACTTTTGCAGTTGCAGGAATCACGTGTCTGTATCTGTTACTTGCTGTGCTGCCTCTGATTTTCTAACTTCTTCAGTACATTTAGAGTTTGTGTTCCAGTGTGTCAGCAGAGGGACAGATCCAATGTGTTGCTACCAAGGGTGATGTGGACATTTCTCAGTACATGCGGAAGCCTGGTAGATAGTTGGAGAACTTTTGTCTAAGTGAAGGAAAGTGGTAGGATTATACTTGGTATCGTATGTTTTAAGAAGACTATAGATGCTCCTCCTTGAAAACCCTTCTTTCAAGGCTAAGGTTATGCATTATTGTCTCTACAGAAAGCAGGGAACATAATTTTATCTTACTTGGTGCTATCAGGCTCGCTATCATGCTGGAATATCTGAAATAAATCTTTGATGTTCGAATAATGCATATTTCCTACCGTATATTTCTTGAGCTTGAAGCAGAGAAGATACTTCTCCTAACGGAGTCCAAGCAAAGTGACTGTAACTGCTCATGGGAAAGTTTCCACCACTTCTACCGGAATAATGTTACTTCCAGAGTGCGAAGCGGGATGCAGGTGCTGGGTCCTGCCAGAAGCTGTCGGAGGTCCTCCGGCTCCTCCGGCAAATTGGAAGCAAGGGTGAAACGGCTGCCAACGAGCTGACGTTGCTGAGAAGGTATTTGATTTGTGATGGAAAGAGGGAAATAGACAGATGACCAGTGGACTGTGAGGCAGACAAAGAAAAGCCGCTGTTTGAGCTCTATTGAGCTAAACACCTGGGCTTCTACCCGCTATTAGCTTATTTTTTGCTACAGAGTTTTAGTCTTCCAGTTTCTTAAATTTATTTTCTGATGAAGCAAGTGAGCTCTGTCAATGCAGCTAAATTGCTTCAAATCCCACAGCAGCTGCGTTTTTGATCCTCTCCCCTTCCTTAACAGCATAAATTCTCTTCAGACCTTGTCTGGAGAGAACTAGAAATGGGGTTAAAGAGGCCCCGTTCTTCAGATTCCCAGCTCCCAGACTTTGTGGAGCGCTAGCCTAGGGTTTTTTTGGATAAAGCACTGTATCAGGGAACACCATACTACGTTGTTTTTCTCTAGCAAGGAACTGAAGATAAAATCAGCCTCAGGCTCCGTCGCTCCCGTTGGCTCCGGCTCGTTAGTGCGTCTAAGACACAGCAGCTTGAGCGTAGGGCGCTGGAGCAAGGAAGATTGGATGAAGTTTCTTTTATAACTTTATTTCACAACTGTACGATTTCTTTAGACATTCCCTTTACCTACAGAAAATCTCTTTCCTCCAAATAATGGTTCTTCGGTTCTTTATTGTACAACTTTGGCTTCACATTTCTTTCTCATGACTAATTAATTTTGGAGCCACGATATAATAGAACTTTTAATTTCTGCACTAATAGAAAATGTGGTAATTTTATCCAACATGTATAATAACTCCATTTATTTTATTGCTTGCATATAAGCAGTCACTTAAATTAATATACAGTTTCTTGCAAACGGTTACCAGTGAGAAAATTGCTGACTTGCAGTCATTTGATCTACAAACACGTTCATTAAAATCAAACGCCTTCCTGGTGCTGTGCCCATTTGCACTGCCATGCCTGCTGAAAAAATTTAGCGTCCTACTAAATTGCTGTTTCCTAGTCAACACGATGCCAAAGGGACATAATTAGGCTCTGATTGAGTTTCCCGTAGAAGACACAAATATTCACAGATGTTCTAATATTTTGTTTCAATGGTCTTTTCGTACAATCCCTAATTGTCTGACATCCTTTGGTACACTTCAAATAAATATGGTGTGCACGGATATGGGTTTTTGAAAGTGATATATAGGTGAGGTCCTCCTGGAGGAGAGGTTTCTTCTGCAGGGAGACTTCCTTCTTTTGCAGGAGGTGGTATCCTAGGGACTGGAGACAAAAGAAAGCAAGATGTGCCTTCAGACTCCCTGATTCTCGCCTTTCCTTCAGTAATCCCCTCCTCCCTGTCCTACTTTTCAGCCTGACGTTTCTATTCTGGGTTTCACCGTCTTGATTCATCGGCCCCGGGCAGCCCGAGCTGCTGCAGAGGTTTCTTGGAAGCGAAAGTGGGTGCAAAAGGCCTTGGAATGGTCCATTCCACCCCAGCTCCAGAGGAGAAGTGGCAGGTCAATGGTTGGGTGTGGAGGAAGGGGAAGTATCCCAGGAAGCTGTCCGATCCCAACAGGGGACTCTGATTCCTCCAAGCTCTGTCACATCAGGGGTCTCAGGGAAGGAGGATGCCCAACCTCACACTTGCTGCCCAAGGAACACTGGGCCCCATTGAATGCCCAGCCCTCATGCTCCTGCACATCCTCAGTGCTGCCTCTGCGAAGTGTAGGAAGACACAAGGCACGTCCAACATGGCCCAAGAGCAGGTCTGGTTGTTGGAATTTTGGCTGGTGTAGGAATTGTGACTGTGCCAGGCAGTGGAGCCGCAGCCCGGACTGAACTTTCAGTGTTAGCACACCATAACTCATAGAATCATAGGACGGTTTGGGTTGGAAGCCCCCCCAGTGCCACCCCCTGCCGTGGGCAGGGACACCTCCCCCCAGACCAGGTTGCTCCAAGCCCCCTCCAACCTGGCCTTGAACCCCTCCAGGGATGGGGCAGCCACAGCTTCTCTGGGCAACCTGGGCCAGGCTCTCACCACCCTCACAGCAAAGAATTTCTTCCCCACATCTCATCTAAAACTCTCCTCTTTCAGTGTCAAACCCTTCCCCCTCCTCCTGTGGCTCCCCTCCCTGATCCAGAGTCCCTCCCCATCTCTCCTGGAGCCCCTTGAGGGACTGGAAGGGGCTCTAAGGTCTCCCTGGAGCCTTCTCTTCTCCAGGCTGAACCTCTCAACTCTTTCAGCTGATCCTCATAGGAGAGGGGCTCCAGCTCTTGGTGCATCTCCGTGTCCTCTTCTGGTGCCGCTCCAATAGGTCCATGAACTTCTGCTGTTGGTGGCCCCAGAGCTGGAGGCAGCACT
>VXAK01023854.1:810413-835686 GCA_013399435.1 Arenaria interpres | reverse complement strand
GGACACGCGTGTCCCTTTCTCCGCGGGATGCCCACCCTCGGGAATGACCCCCCAGGGACGGGCCGTGGGAGCCGAGAGGGCGATGGGGCCCCTCGTGTCGGGGGTGTTACCCCTCCCCGGGGGGGTGTCACCCCGAGGCTGGGTCTGGGGGCGGTGGGAGCACCGGGGCCAGCGTGGCGCCCGCCGGCAGCATCCCCGGTACCTCGTCTCCCGGCTGGGACGCGCCGTGTCTCGGCTGCCGGGAGCTTCCCCCCGCCCCGGGATGGGGCCAGCGTGGGAACGACAGCTCTAAAAAGCCATTTATCTCCTTTGGGGGCGTCCGCCCCGTTTTCATCCAGCTCTTCCTGAGGTGAGCGGGGCCGTGGGTACGTGCAGCGTTTGGACCAACAACCAAGGGGGGGACGCGGCTGCGTTCAAACTCTCTTCCTCTCCTTTGGGCGAGACTAACGTTGTTTAAAAACCTTTACTTTTCCATTTTCGCCATTTATTGGTTTCCCACGGTGCTGGCTGGCTGGTGCCCCAGCAAATGCTGTGATTTTGCCACCGGGTGACGGGGGAACCGGCGTCGGTGCTGCTGCCCGGGGGGGCCGGGTGCTCTCCGGTGGCTCTGCCAAAGTTGGGCACGGCGGGGCTTGGGGGAGCCCCGAGTCGCTAACAAGGAAGGCACCTGGGTGTGAGAAGGTAGGTGTAAATCCTGCCGCTGGTAAAGAAAAACTTCTTATTTTCCTTATACAGACTGACAGGGAGAAACCAAACGAGGCTTTCATGGAAAAAACTGGATTTATTCCTTCCAAAACCAAAAGTATTGTGTGCCTGTGTGTCCCGTGGTATGGTTTTGTTTAAAATGCTGGGAAAAATAATGATGAACCTCTCAGAGACAAAGTAAAGACAACTTTTAACTGCCTCCCACCCTTGGATATTTTTTTTTTGGTGTGCTTTAATCATGGGTTGTGGATATCTGCTGTGAGATTGAACAGTGTTTTCTTAATTAGGAAAGGGTGTGTCTTTTTTTTTTTTTTCAGTTTTGCTGTGAGGTTTCTCTCCTTGTGGCTTATTTCCAAAGAATGAGGTGATTTGCTGTGTGATCTGCGTCGCCTGTGCCTGATTTGTGTGGGGTAGAGACTGCTGAGTTAAAAGAAATTACATCACTTATCACTTCTTTTTTTTCCCCCCCAAGATTTTATAAGCTTTATGAGAAAACTCGGAAAGTAGGAATGCAGAGGCTGAGAACTGAAAAATATTTATGATGTGTACGGCAATCTTAGCTTCTGTGTATGTTGTGCTTTGGGGCCTGGGAAAACAAACAGACAGAAGCAACTTTTGATGAAAATTAATGATATTCAGCTGGAAACCTGATGTCAACGGAGGCTAATGGTCTCTAATTAGCCTTGATGGTGCTGGGGGTGGGGCTTGTGGCCCCAGAGGGAAGGGGGGTGAGGATGGAGGGGCACCCCTGGCAGAGGTCTGGGAGAGGTGGCGTGGATGCCAACATCACACGGGGGCTCTGCGTGAGGGGGAGTGAAGGGAGGTAAGCTAAAACCGGTTTGTTTTCTCAAGTGACAAGAATCAGGTGTTTTAGAAATGTGGGAGAAGAAAGGAGAGAAAATAATGCGAGAAACAAAAATGGTGTGGGCGCAGTGTTTGATCGCTTTAATTTGCTCCGTCTTTGCTGACAAATAAAAGAATTACAGAGGAGCTGTATTACACCAGCCACCCTGTCTGGCTGGGCTGACACACTCTATTCCTAAAATGCATTTAATATATTCTTCCATGTAAAAGATAAAACCTGAATTCCTCGTTTAAAAGCTTCCTGTGCCCTGGACACCTTTAATAAACCCAGCCATCTTCATATACCTCAAATGAGTGAGACGCTGCTGTTTGGATGACAGTAATTTATCCTCCGCCTGTGAAGTGCAGGTGGGAAGATGATAATTCTGGCACATTTGGGTCCTAGTTCGCTTTTGTATCTCGTTTTCTTTCCCCTTTCCCACTTCATGTGTTTATGTTTATCTGTCTGCTATCTGGCTCAATCAGGTTTTTTCATCTGTGTGAGCTGAGGGCTCTCTGCCAGAACAGCTGCCTTGAATCCCTGTTTTGCTTGGGTTTATTTCTCCCCTCCCCTCCGCGCCCCCCCGCTCCCCGTTGCATTCCTGGATTATTTGGCCTGGGTGATGTTGGAGATGCACCGTGTGGGGCTGAAATGATGGGAAGCTGGAAAATGATGGTTTGGGGACTCTGTAGGTTTCAGGTCTGTGTAAGACCTTCCTCTTCCAGGCGGGTTCTCGTGGGGCTGAAGCAGAGGACGGGCAGAGCTGTGGTCCTGGTGTGGGCTCTCTAGTATTCCCCACTGGGAGGTGACAGCGGTGGTTTATGGGCATCATGAAGTTCATATTCTTCTCGGCGTCTTTCTCACGGGACACTCTGTGCTTCATTACCGAAAACCTGCTCTCATTAATTCAGTTTGTTGATTGCAAGGCACCTGCCTTACGCTGTGCCCACCGAGTGCTTTTTGGTGTTTCTATAAGATAAGTTGTGCCATAAATTGGGTTGTTTTTATTTTTTGAGCCGTTCGTTTATGGACCTGCAGAGCTGTGTTATTGACTGACTAGTTTCAGAGCATGCTGTAGGAGTACTTCCACGTGTACTTGGTGGCCTTTTCCCCTTTTGTTTAAGAGGTTACATGAAGAAAAATGGCTGGGTTGGCAAACCACAACTCCTACCACAGCTGTCTTCAGTGTCTTCTGAGGAGTCGGCTACACACGTTATCAATAAGGTGCTTATATTTTTTGATGATGTCCCATTAATGTGCTCATCAAGATTTTGGAGCAGGTCAGTTGTACTGTAGTGAAGAACAAAAAAGAGCTGAGGCAAGTGCTGAATGGTGTGTAGGATGAAAACAAGAAAGATAAAAAGGAATAGTGAATGTTTGCCTTACGGCCGTGAACACAGCTCCTCCTGCTCACTGAGGGAGTGGGAGGTTCTGCAGGACAAATTGTTCAATTATACGGAGAACCCGAGGATTATGTTTGTATGTCCGTTGAGCGATATTGTCATTTTGTGAATGTGATACTGTATTTCAGTCTCTGTTCCCAAGATACTCTTCAGCATAGATTTATTGCAGGGCTTAGCACCAAGGTGGAGGTCCTGTGTCTGAAGGTTGCATCAGAGCACTTGAAGGCCATCAGTAATGAGTCAAGATGCTTTAGTGGCTTTATACAGAAACATTAAGGTGAATGACTCTGTATCTGGAAATACCCTGAAAATTTTTCAGCAAAAGCAGTTGGCAAGAAAACAGGGAGATACCTGGGAAGCAGCAGTGGAGGAGCCAAACCTGGGGGCTGCCGTCGTGATGCCTGCGGTGAGCAGGGCTTTGTTTCTTGAAAGGCATTTCATTATTGATCTCTTGATACAATATTAATGACAGCACGATCCCACTGTAACCCAAAATATAATTTGGTGCCCCATAATCGAAAGTATTGTAAATTGAATTGATGCATTATTAAAGAGTTCTGAATTGCATATTCTTTGTGGAGCATCGTTTATGGGGAACCCTGTATGTGATTCTCGTTTCATAGGCTGAGAGCTGTTTTAGGGGATGATTCAGATATTCCTTTAACTGATTTGCGGTGTGATGCAGCAGAACTCAAGCTGAATGAAAAGCGGCTGTAGCCACCAGGCTGCTCTCTGCAGGGTTTTTTGCATCCTTTTTAACTGTAGTCTTACCTCTTTTTCCCATCGCTTATGCCCTTATTCACAAGGTTTCATCCAGGTGTAGTCTCTGTCCTGTCTGATAACAGTATGTGTTTTATAAACCCAAATGCTATAAGGTTTAATATTTAAATTGAAAAAGTGCCTGTATTTATTCCAAACTTCATGCTGAAACGTACATATCTTTTAAATACAACAGAGTGGAAAACTCATGTAAGCTAGAGCTGAAATAAGATACTGATAAGGCCAAGATTAGGAGAAACTCAGCAGTAGGAATTTATTGAAGTATTTGTACAGGATTTTCACAACATTGAACATATTTTTAAGGCATGTGCACAGCGTTGTGCTTTTTAATTCAGTCGACCTACTGCAGGTGTAATAATTCCATCAGCGATATCCTTTTGCCTGCCAAAATCCTCTGTGTTGTCTGCAGAGGATGCCTTTAGGAAATGGAAGAATAGAGGGGAGATTTCTTACTGATAGGAGAGGGTGATGCTGTTGGACTGTATTTTGATTGCAGTGTGCTTAGATTCTTTTTTTTTTTTCCTTCCTAAGCAAGCCAGCCAACTGATTATCTCCAGTGGAAGAGCTCCCTGAACAAGTGTAGCATTAAGGGCTGCTTTTTTCTGCCCTCTTGGTCCTGGCACCTAAAGCAGACTGGTGGGAGCCCTTGCCCTACCTCTGCTCAGCCCCATCCTCTGCTCACTGAGTACATCTCTCGAACCGTGCCCTAAAAATGCCCTTTTTTCTTTGATTCCTGACTCACTGTTGAAGTTAAAGAGCTAGTGCTTGCCCAGGCCGAAGTGACATATCTGTGTTCAAAGGCGTTTCCCAGCTAAGTGAAGAAATAAAACTGGGAAGAAATTTGTTGGGGTAGTTTGATGCTTGCAACGGCAACTTATTGTCACTAGAAAATGTGGCCTGAGTCAGTCATGGGTTTTTCTATCCCTTTTACCCCCAGCTATAAAAAGGAAAAAGTGCCCAGTCCTGAAAACTTAGGTTATCTGAGATTTTCTGTTTCCAATTTAAAGTAATTTTCGGTAAGAATGAGAGATCTCAGCAGGTGAAGCCAGAAAACAACACTGTAAATCAGGTAGAGGTGTGATAAGATACAAATAAAAAAAAAAAAAGCCTACGGGAGTGATAGAAGTGGGAGGTTTTGGATTATTGCTGTTGAGAAGAGGCAGCTCTTTCACGCAGGAGAGCCGGGATGCCCCAGCAGCTGGATGGAGCTGTACCGTCTGCCCTGCTGTTCCCTGAAGATAACACACACACACACAAACGAGGATGCAACGACATCAAGGATCAGCAGGAAAGATGCAGTCTCAAAAAGGCTTTGGGTCAATAGTACTGTGAATTTGTAAGAAAAAAAGCAAATAGCGGGAGATTTACAAGGGAAGCAAGTGAAAAGTGTTTTACTCATCTCACTTTAAACAGATCAGGACACAGTAATTAGATAAGCTGGAGGATTAACTCTTCTGCCAAAGCAAGGGAATTAGATGAACTAAGAGGTCTCCTCCTGCTTCTTGGTTTTGTTGCTCTGGAGGCATTATAAAATAGCTCAGGATTAAAAATGCAACTACACATTCATGACAAGCCCTTACTCTCCTGAGACCGATGGGTTTCAGGTTTCCTGATGGTTGGGTTTTTTCTGTAATTGTTGTGGTTCTTGAGTTTTCTTCCTCTTGAGTAAAATCAATCTCTCTTTCATCTGAAATAACCTTTAAAGCAAGCTTAGATAAAAAGGAGCGCTGCTGTAGTCCATGACGGTGCCCCTTGCAAGGGACTGACTGAAGACCAGCAGAGTTGATTGTCATCCAGCGCAACCAACGACTGAGATGAAGTTTGGGAGCACGATGCTTTTAAACATCACTTTCTTGTGGACGTGGTGTGATGTGGACTATAATGAACAGTTTGGTTGGTTGTATAGAGCTAGAACTTTCGTGGCCTGAGGTCCTGCCACCTGAAGGTCATGGTGCCCCATGGTCTGTTGGTGTCCTGTGTGTGTATGCCCGAGGGTGGGACTGCGCTCCATGAGGTTTGTGCCATGCCTTTTTTTATCTTGGCGTTCGCTTCCATAATTTTTTATCTCCTTTGGTTCTTTTAATGAAGATTTTTATCAGCAGTGCTCTTTGACCAAGGAGAAAAAGCCTATGTAATCACGACTTGAAGACAACGATGAGAATTTGTGGTTGAAGATCCTCTTCTTGTCGGTGTGTTTGATAAAGGATTTGTCAATATTTCCTCAACAAAAGCTGTAATTCTTTAGCTTCAGAGCAGTTTTCGCTGCTGCATGGGATGCATTTTAATGTGTTTCTTAGAGGGGCAATTCACTTTTCAGCCAACCTTTCTGTCTTTTAATTTAGCTTTGGTATAATGTGGCACTTTGTAAGCACGTCTGTGTGTAAGATCTGCAGAGAATTGACCATCTCTGCTTGCCTGAGAAGTGCTAGGTCTTCTCTCGCTCTGAGTGTGCTTCAGCTGCAATTTTTAGACTTCCTGTAAGAGTGTGGACCTTTCAAAGTGTACTTAAAATTATTTTCTTTTCTTAACAGACTCTATTGCTGAACATGCCAATTTCTTTACCTGTAGCTGTTTCTCAAGTGAATTCCAAAATAGTTGTGCAAACTGAAGAATAAATAAGCAAACTAAACCAACCTTCGTCCAATACAACTATATCTATTAATCCTTCACTTTGATTACTATATCTTTTAGTAAATTCAATTTTTATTGTCTTTTGGCCTTTAATCTTGTCGTCTTTGCTGCTCATCCTTTGATCATTATTTTCCTTTCCATCGCTAGCCTTAGTTTCTGCTGCAATGTGCTGAATATTGCGTGAGCTTCGGTGCCGTGCTTTTTCATGAGTAGTAGCCTATTGATTTGAAGAAGCAATGAATAACGTTTGTATCCTGTGTTCTATGGGTTTTGACGTCGCGGGTGCTTTCCGAGTTTTTTAAATTTACATTTTGGGTTTTGTGAATGCATTTGATCATACCACACCATGCCACTTTAATTACTCAACAATATTAATTCATCTGCTACTTGTCTTCCCACAAATCTGATACGATTGGGCGAAGTTTGCAAATTGCTACTGAAGGCAGGATGGTGGTAAAACAGCTTTTGTATTGCAGAAAAAAAGCCTTTCTAAAACCAAGTTAAAATTTTCCTGTTAAATACAGGGATGAGTTTAAATAGATTTACATTATCATTGTGTTTGCAGTTGTCAAAAGCTCATTAATTTTATGTCAAACTACCTAGCTTGCTGCTTCAAATTGCTTTTAAATTACACGTGTGCTGATCAATCTTGAAAAGCCAAATTAAAAACGCAGCTGAGGGCACATTTCAAGGCCACAGATACAACACTTAATTCTAATCTGTTTTTCAAAGGCTAACCTCCCACCCCCAGCATCTCGCCGCTTCCCGGCAGAACTGGGAGGAGAGGAAGTTTTAATGACTTAAATATTTCTGGGAAGGCGGGGAGGAAAGGAAGAGGTGGAAACAGGGAACTATATTTACATAATGACCTATTTGCATTACTTAGTCTAAACTATTGGAAACAAACTTAGGAAGATGTGATGTTGAGATAATTGGTGCTATCATAATGTGTGATTTATTTTTTTGCAAGGAGACTTGCTCCCAATCTAGCGTTAAGTCCCTCTTTGTTTCACCTAAGTACAACATAGCGTGACCAGGAATAGAGAATGATGTGCAAAAGAGCTCTTGGCAGTCAGATTCCTCACTTTTCCTTTTTAAAATATATTTAACTAGCAAACTGCAGAACTTATTTAGAAGTTTTGTGCATGCATGAGTTGATTGAGTTGCAATTGGTACTGGAAAAGCTTGAGAATTGCTCTACTAGATCAAACTATTTGCCCTTGACATTTGGCCTCATTTAAGCAAGATCTTCAGAGGAAGAAAATGGAATAATTTCCTTGAAAAATTACTGAACCCTCTGTAAACAGTGTTTTACATTTCCAGAGGCCCTTGGTTAGCAGTTTATTCATTTAAATGAAAGCTTAATGCCTTCCAAAAGAGATTGCAGGTTTTGTCTGGTGTGGCTCTGCGTGCAGTGAACATCTCCAGGCTCAGCTCTGCCACTCCGCTGCTGTCCCGCCAGCAGAGCTGCACACTGCTTTCTCCTCCAGTAGCATTATCTTAAATAATTAAATATTAAATATAATCAATTTTAACAGGTTAATTATGCACAATATCTTTTAGATATTTTTTTTTCTTTGGGGTGCTCAGTCCTTCCTCATCTACCAGGCTCTTTTGCATCGGTTTTAGTAGCCGTAAAGCCTGTATTCCTGATGTTGGTTTTGCTTTAAAAAAAAAAAATTGGCAGAAAAATAAAGATTCTGCAGTGACCGAGGCTCTGTGGCATCTTCTGTATCACAGAAGGAGAGAAAACCGGTGTGAAAGTACTGCTGGCAGAGTTGGAAACTTTGGGGCATTACACTTTCTGACTGATATTTCACTGCAAATGATATTTTCACAGCTGTCAGCCTCTGTGGGAAATGGAGGTGCCTTCTGTTCCTCTTTGGGGACTGTGTAAAAGAGAAGTGAAACGTGGGGACTGTCAGGAGGAGGAGGAGGGCATGGAACCTGGGGATCGCTGCTGGTTTGTCTCCAGCCTGCCCTTGTAATCCCCACAGAGCCCATGGCTTAAGTCATTAAGAGTACGCAGGAGGCTTCGGTGCTGAAGGTGTTCTTTAAGAGCAGTTTTGCTCTGTGTACTTTTACTGAAATTGGACTTAAAGGTGGCTGGTTATGAAACGCTGAAAGGAGGGGAAAAAAAATACTGTGTTAGAAAATTCCCTTTTTGGGGAGGGCTGTGACTTTTGTTTCTTTAAAGGAGAAATTATCCCGTTGGCGAAGTGAGATGAAAGGTGTGCAGTGCTCGCTCTTCCAGCAATAGATTAGCAGAAGAAAAATCTTTTGGTTTTGAGATGGTGCATTTCACCTTAGCCCTTGGGGCAAGGAAGGACCCACAAGCAACTTGGTGTTTTTGGAGACAAAGAGCTCATCTTGGACTTCACGGAGGGTGGATAAATAAGAATCTGCTGTTCCCCTCCAGCCTGGCTCTGCTGAGATCCATCCCCTCCGGAGAGAAACGGCTTATTCCCTTCAGAGGGATGTGGTGTGATGTGGGGACAGACCATCCCTGAGCTTTGGTCCCCGGGGCACCTCGTTCCGAAGGCCGGGCTGCGGCTGCCGCCCCGCGGGACCCTGCCATCGCTGGGAGCCGAAATCGGAACCGGCCCCGGAGCGTGGGAAAGGAAGGAACTCTCCCGCCGGCCGGCGTTTGCAGAAATATGCCCAGCTGTCAAGGGGCCGGGGGGGCTGAGGGGAAAGCAGCGTTTTGTCAAGTTTTCAGCTAGAAACGCATTCACAGCTGTGTGCCAGTTTTTGGAGGTTTGTAAGACGCTTTGAATTTTGCCTTCATGCCCAAATTTGTGTCTCTTTCAAACTCTTTAAGTTTAGTGATGTCTACTAAACATAGTCTCCTCCAAAACCTCCAGGCTCTTCTCTTCCAGCTGCGCATGAAGTTGTTGTCTTGTGCTGTTATACAGCCTCATATCTATCCAACGGGGCTTTGGCCAGCTTTTAACATCTTAAATAATGATGTTATTATGCAAAGCCGTGTTGAAAGGTTGGTGGATTTCTGCTTATTCCTTTCACATATTGCTCAACGTGCAGTGGTGTTTGTCACAGCGTTGGTGGGAGACTCTGCCCGTGCTCCGTCCTGCTGCTCTCAGCCCTGGTGGTGTGGAAGTAATTAATGTCCTCATCGCTGATTGGATCCACCAGGCCTGATTTTTATTAAGCAAAACATGTTTCTGAAGCCGTCAGTGTCTCAGACGTGTGACAGTTGCGTCCCCAAAATATGTATGCTCTGCCTGGACGTGAAGAGCTGTGTTCCTGTCCTCATCCCTGGGCTTTCACCCCTCATGCAAAACCCCGTAAAAACCCTCGCGTGGCTGATGGGGGAAACATCATCTTTGCAGCAAACACAAAGAAAGGGCCTGACGTGGTTCAAGTGGTTTTCAAGTACCTGGGCTGTATTACAGAAAATGGCACATCCTCATTTACTGCTCTCTGTAGGTGTGTTTTATTATGGCCAAGAAATAGAGGCTGATGGTTCAAGGTCAAGGGGACAGAAAGAACAGCAGGACGCCAAAATAGGTATCTGTTAGTAAAATTGGTGGTAGGATCACTTTGAAGATACTCCTTTTATAAAGGTACGTTTATGGAGAATGTTTCTGTTGCATTTTACTTCTAAAAATACTTCGAAAACCCCCTCAAACCTGAAAGACTTGCCCTGCAAGGAATGATACGCGTTCACCAGCACTGTGCCCCTGAACTAGCAGGCTGGTTTACTTAAGCTTTGCCTGTAGCTGTTAGAGAGGATGTTCTGCAGGGATAATTCGGACAGCCTGTGGGCTTCTGCCCTGTGCTGAGGGCACCTCTTGTCTTGAGACACTTGTCCTACCTTGTCCCTCCCTCTGATGAGGGAAGGGAGCATGGGGAGGTTAACTGGTTCGGTTCCTGTGTTGGGTAATATACATTTTATTTATCTATTTGTGTCTATCCATATGTAGAGATTGATTCTTACAGCTAAAAGAAACTTATCAAAGCCAACAGAGCAAGACAAATAGACTAAAATATTTTAAATGTGTTATTTCTAGCATGCAAACAACGATAACCTGGTAAAACACTGGTAGAAAAAGTACACGGACAGTTTGAGTGGGAAGAAAGCAAGATGTGATGAAGATAACCATGTGAATTCAAGAGAGGGCTGTGGTGATGCCTGGGTCAAGTGGCAGATGGGTGAGGACATGAAAAAAACGCAGAAAGGGCCAGGTGTGTTGGGTGGAAGTGGGCTTGTGAGTTCCAGGCTCTGCTGGTCGTTTCTCGGTGTAACCAGGCGTAGGGCAGAAGTTGCAGCTGGTGAGGATGGTTTCCTGCTTCTGCTTTCATAGAATGGTTAGAGTTGGAGGGACCTTAAAGATCATCAACTTCCAACCCCCCTGCCCTGGGCAGGGACACCTCCCACCAGACCAGGTTGCTCAAAGCCCCATCCAGCCTCGTCTTTGAATAACAACTGGAATCCAGAAAACACCTTGCAAATGTATCTTTACGTGCATTAAAGACTTTGTTATAAAGATGATTTTTATAGCAAGATCTGCTCTCAGTTTTTAATGACTTGAATCTGGCTGGGCTGTAGCTCTCGCTTAGGTGAGCACATTTCCCCATTGCCTTTCATTTCAGGACGCTCCCTGGCTTTGGGGGTACTTACTGAAGCTTGCTTCAAAATGCCAGAATGAAACAGAAATGCTGCCATTTTTTAGAAAACATTGTATTTCTTTGGAGTGCTTTTCACCTGAGGTGATACAAGCCCATCTGTTGCTGCCTGGTAGGCTGCTGCTCAGCCCTGACTTGGGGACCCACAGACACCCATTGTGTTGGGCGACAGGACAGGCTCTGGAGCTCGCTCGTCATCCAGCGCCCAACACTGTGCCTATTCACGGCCTCCCATTCACGGAGCTGACAGCGATCTTCATCCTTGCATAGAAAACTAGAATTTTCCTTTGGGCCAGAAGCAGCAAAGCTCCAGGGGGGAAAAAGTGACCATGTTCAGCACCGATTCGTTCCATCCTGTCAGCAGGATGGCAGGAGCGTAGGGGGGTCCCCTCTTCCCTGAGCCAAGGCTGGTGGCATCAGCTCTGGGTCTTATGACTGTGTTTTATCTATATTAATCTTTCCCAAAAGTGAGGTTTGATATTGGTTTTTTTAATCTCATTAGGTCAAAAGGGCATGATGCTTTCCTTAAAGATTCCTTGTAGCATTGGTCCTTTAAAAATGTATTTATTTTTTTGAAATATTGATTATACGTGTATTGATGAATTGTATCTAAGGAATACAAATGCAGCTTCAAAATATTGTTGTGATCTCCGGTAGAAGGAAAAGGGAACTTCCATGGGTCGTTTCAGCATCTAAAATCAATAGTCAGAAATGATACAGCCTGTAAACAGCAGCAGAACTCCTGCACTTGCTGGGAACTGCTGGCACACCAGAACTTGCTGCTTGGGGATTTGCAGCAGTTGAGCAGTAGCTAATACATTTTCAAAAGTATTAAAGAGATTCTGTTAATTTTCAGGGCCAAAAAGAAACAAAATTCAGAAACCGCAGAGGCATTTGTGTAAGTTCTGACTCTATATTTAAAGAACTCCCAGGGGAACCTCGTAAAACCAACAGGTGTTTTCTAGCTTTTTAGGTCTTTATTGTTTTCTAGCTTTTTAGGTCTCCGTGGAAACACATAAACAATTGCACTACATGCCTGCTCTTCAGTCAGGGTCTTTAAATACTGAAACTCTTGTTTAATTGCAACACGCACTGTTCGGTAATGTGAATTTGTGAAATAGTGTATCCTCAAAATAGCTTCATACTTAGGTCATGGTAAATACCTACTCAAATCCAAGCTGTACCAAGTGGTGTCAGTTGGTAATTCTTGTAGTAAAATTAATTCTGGGGTTGTTGGGACAGCGGTGTTCTTTTGGGGGTTTATTTTGTTGCTTGGGTTCGGGGTTTTTTTAGTTAATTTTAATTATGACCAAAGTTAACTAATGGAGTAAGGATAATGTTTATGGCAGCAATTCCCTAGTGTTGCTGGGCCCCAGAACAGGAGATTTCCCTGTAGCGAATCCCCGCAGCCTGTGTTGCTTCTGGATTGTTTGACAGCTGTTCGTTTTATTTTTTCCCCAAGGCATGCCAGCAGGTATTGAATATATTTATGCTGTCATGTCTTTCTGTGGGAAAAATGGGCAAATGAGGCATTGCCTGTTTATAAAGTTTGTGGAACGCTAGAATAATTTGTGTGCTTTGTTTCCAACAAACAAAGTTGGGACAATGGAGAAAGGATATTGTTATTGGGCCTCTGGGACTCTACTACTGCATTTTATTTTGAAATAGACTTTAATATGTCTGGCTTGATATCCTGAGCAATGTTAGAAAATTCCAAGTGGACAGCTAGCTTTCCTTATTTTGGAAATATCTCCGATTCCCCCCATTTTTATTTTTATTTTTTTTACCTTTAGATGCAAGTTATTTTCTTAATGCCAGAACAGGTTATCTGCTGGTGGTGCACCACTGCCTCTGAAAAGTTCAGCGAAAATTAATTCTCAGCATAAATCAAACCAGCTAATGTGCTGTCAGTGTCCTGCCAGAAGGTAAAGCAGAAAGGGAAAAAGGAAAATAAATTATGCAAATAAATAGCATCGCAAGAGGGAGCATTGCATTAAGCATAGGGTTAGATGATGGATGTTCTTTGAGACTGTCTTGAGTGTCTGTCCATGAGCTTTTGGCCAGGTAGGGTCAAGTCTTTCAAAAACCATTTCAGATCTTCCACTTGGATCTGAATGAACGAGGGACCGTTGTAATGTTGGATCCTGGAGGGGACTAAAATTATGTCAGGGCCTTGTGGTCTGGAGAGCTGAATCCAAACTCTTTCTCCTCCTGCCCTCGAGTAGCACCAGGCATCATTATTCCTTAGATGTCTGTTAAAGCTTTATTTTAAAATACGTTGTTTCATGTTAACTGAATGCCCCGGGGCGGGCAGGGATCCCTTGCTCCAGCCTGGAGGAAGGCGCTTGAACGGCACTTCAACACAACAGTCCAGTTTGATGCTGTCTGGGTTTAATTTAGCAGGTTTGGGGCGTTTTCTGAGGTTATTTTTACGAGAAAAAACAACTTTCTGGCCGGCAGCGCTGCGCGTGGGTGGGCTGTGTCTGGGCGATGTTACGCTTCATTTCGGTTCATCTCTTGGGGGATACCTTCTCTCCGGTTATGTCTTCAATAACATGTTTACTGTTAGCATTTCAAGGAAAAAAAAGAAAAGAAAGATTCTGCTGGTTTTCATTTTCCTTTTACAGCGTTTCTGTATAACAAATGGAACAAATTTATTGCCCGTTCTCGCTGAGTTAACCTCAGTTGCCGGTAGCCCACGAGAACCAGCCAGGAGCCACCTTAGTCTGTGCAGACCCTGTTTCAGCAATTCTTCTGCTTCCCTTGAAATGACAAGTTTACTGATATTGTGAAATAACGCGTGGTGAAGATACTGAGTATGTTATTGCATGGTATTAAGATGCTGCCAGGGATAGATGTCTGGGCTAATGTTGTGGTGGTTTTGTGCTGTTTCCTTTCGAGGCTTAGGCTATGGAATTTTGAGAGAACAGGAAATTACCGCTAAAAGAAGAGGTAAGAGTTGCTGTCAAAATCTGTTTTTCAGGATCATTATAGAATTTCCCACATGACTGAAGAACTCTCATTGGCAAACACAGGCTTTGAAGAAGAGGAGCTTCAGAAAGGTGCTTCTCCTTCCAGTAAACACAGGAGAAATGGAGAGGGAGAAATCCCTCCTTAAACGTACAGATGTATTTGCTGCCCAACAGTACAAGTGACTCAGACCTTCTGCATATTGTCTCTAAAAGATAAAAAAAATATTGTAATAACTAGAGGAGCTTATGATGACTTGGTAATAGTCCTCAGCTTCCAGCATCCACATTATTATTTCATTTCCGAAGTCTCTGGGCTAGCGTGTGGTTCTTCTCTTTGCCCTCTCTTCCTCCCCCAAGCTGCTGTTTAGGTGGTGAGAAGCTGCTTAACCAGCCATAGCTCTGAGGTCTTGGCTTCCTGAGGGCTCTGAATTTTAGGTTGAAGGATGAGAACAGTAAGAGAGATTTAAAACTAGACCCCTTTGGTTTCTGTCCCCCCTGAAAAGATCTCCCTGGGGGTTGTGGTGGCAGTACAGACCCTTCATGCTACACAGGGAGCTCTCAGAGAGGAACATGCGTGACCCAAGAAACTGGGTCTTGATTTTTCTGCCACATCCCTGGAGTGCGGACAGTCGTTCTTGGTGTGGCCCATCAGTCTCTTGAGCAATTCCTGTCGCTGTTGGTTTGTGGACCTGCCCGCCAGGTTCTATCCCTGTCTCTGTCCCTCCTGTAGCTTCAACCACAGTGCAAGTGGAAGAGAAGAGCACACGAGAAGAAAAGGCCTTTCTAAGCTGATGGCTTTCTAGCTCTGTGGTGTTCATAGCTGAATTCATCTGTGTAGGCCGATCCAACCACCAGTATAGGAGGGAAAGATTCATCTGAAAGACAAGCTCTGTTATTTCAGCCTTTTGAAGGCAACCAAGTCACAGAGGGTGTTTTCTTCATGGAAAAATAGACAGTCTGTGTCAACAGCTGGGCATAACTCTCCACTCTTTAAGGACTGGAAGAGACTGAGGCAGCAGAAGAGCTTACAGACAGTCAAGTCTACCTCTTGACTTTTAAACCCTGTCATATTGTGGACTTCACTGTGGGGGGAAAAAATGTTTGTAATATATGCATTGGAAGTTCTGGGACTCTGGAGGTGGAGGCGGTCACAGTGCTGGTGTGAGCATCCTCAGCCTTGAGGAACTCCTGGAGGTCTCAGAAAATATATTGGTCTTCATTACGTGTTCCAGCTTGGAGCTGTAGAACTTCTTCTTTATTGTATTTTTGCAAAATAGTGAGAGTCCATATGAAATCTGTTTTTTCTGGAAGGAGATTTATCTGTTTTCATTTCACCCTCCCACCGGTAGTTTTTGTTTTGCATCTGGATTTCTGGTTGTTTATACAAATCTTCAAACGCGAACATCAGACGTGCTCCTGGAGCCAGTAGTAATAATGATTTAAGGAAGAATGAAGTTCACCATTTCTTTCCAGATAATCATATGCAAGAATAGCTGAAATAAGCAAAAACTGATACAAGTTTGAGTTTTCATCTCCCGCATTGGGCAAATAGTGGTTCTGAGTTTCTACAGGAAGGTCTTGGGATAGCAGCATCCAAGCCAAAAGGTCAAGTCCCCGTAGGACATACCCACTGTATTCAAATGAAGCAAACTTTGTATAAGTGCAAACATGAAACACTCCCTGAGAGCAATAGCTTATTTATGCCCCCAGTGTTACAGAAAACATATTTGGAACCAAATTTTGCTCTTCAAAGCGTCGCTGTGAGTCTCTGGAGGATGGTGTCCTCCTTCCTGCACATTTACAGGTCTCCAAGGAAGGGTCCTCTCCAGTCAGTTCAGTGTGTGAAGCTGGAAGTTTCTTCTGCACTAAGGCATAGAAAGAGCTTTTCTCATCACATTTGCTCTCAAACAGAAAGGAAGAAAAGGCTACAGTTTAACTTGGCATCAGAGCACATTTGTAATGAAAATTGTCAATCACAAGGCGGGGACGGTCGTGTCTCCTGTTCTGCAATGTTAGATGACAAAAGCAGTTACTTGAATCTCCCTGATTGATCGTGGAATGGTCAGGGCTAAAGCAAGGCTGGGCTAGAGCGAAGAGGAAGGTGGTACTTAAATGTTTCCTGCTGTTGAGGTATGTGATTGCGAGAATCCTGTTGAGATGAAACTTAATGGCTCAGAAAGGGGAGATTGTACGTACTTATCTGGAAGTTACCTTTCTTTCAAGCTGAAGAAATTCCGACGGGAATAAAAATAGAAATTGCCATCCACTTGACTTTTGTCATCTCATTTGGAACTAGATGATCTAGTTGATGGAAAAATATAGTCTTTAAATAATATTTAATGCAATCTGTCGTGTTTGTGAAGTGGAGTTGAATTATATGGGCTGGGGAAGAGGGAATTGAAGGAAATAGCTTGTTAACTGTTACCGGGGATCTGACGGTGTGGATCCTGCTCCCAAACTGCAGTGCCGGTGTCCGGGGTGGGAAAGGGGTTAATGCTTCTGTTTGCATGACACTGGAAAAAACTACGCTGAAGTCTGTGCAGATGGTTCACCATTTACTCGAGGACCAGGCGGGGATGTCGGTAGGACCTGCACTCAGAGGAGCTGCTCCGCTCCTGGCAGTGGGTCCTTCTGGTCTGTTTATCTTCCCTCTTAGCCCCGGGGAGCCGTTACGTGAAGGAGATTTTTTGGACAGGAAAAGTTACGAACTAAACAGAGGAGACAGACAAAGGCTGAAGTAAATGAACTACCAGCATTCTTGTTTTGTCGATTTGAGTGACGGCTGTTGCCATCGTATGAACATCGTCTTCCAGCAAAAATTTGTTAATAGGCTTCTGCCTGTCCTCGGTTACTTATTCATGCCCCTGAGCTGCCACTCACTGAAGATGGACAATGTTGTTATTTGCGGGCTGTAAATCAGATCAGGGAAATGTTTCCTTCTGGAGAGCTCTTGCTTTCCTATTTTATTTATTTATTTTGACTTAGATAGTTCTCCTGTCTGGCTTACAGCCAACAGTTACGCCAACACCAGCGGTGGAGTGGTGCGGAGTGGCTGAGGGTCTTCTCAGCTACAGAGGGAGGGGAGAAAAGAAGAAGTGTGAGGAGGAAAAATGGAGCCTTTGATCTTGGACATTGCTTTTATCGCTGTTTGTGTTCCTGCCCGTGCTGCACTCCTGTTTTCCCAGTGCTGTGAGCTGCTCTTCCTTTCAGCCTGATGTTAAAAAGAAGATCCCCTATGGCTGCACGGTGTTTTGGATGGCTGCATCCCAACCTGGTGGTTGTGTCTTAAAGACACCACATAAAGACAAAAAATAAAAAGATTGAACAGGAAGAATAATAAACTAATTCTTACTAACTCAGTATGAAACTCAATGAGGAGAAGAGTGTTTCTGTAAAAGCCCAGTCGGCTGCAAAGGAGCTGCCCTTTCCTTCTTGGCCAGGATTTGCCCATAGGGTAGAGGGAGGTGGCATTGCCCAATAACCCCAGATTCTGACTTCGATTTGTTGCTTCCCCTGAATATCCCTGTGTGAGATCACACTCCTGCACCACTTGTCACGTTTGTGCTTCGTGTGACGCTTCTCTGATTGTCCCAGGGGGAAATTGCCTTGGTGTGAGTAACCCTTTCAGAATGAGCATATTATCAAACCCTAACGGTGTTACCGGATGTTGCAAAAGAAAGTTGTTTTCAAGGCATATATTGCCACATATTGATGCAGAGCTTAGTCATCAAGTTTTTCTCCTGTGAATTTGTTAAATAACCATTTAAAATTCTTCAATAGCAAATACATTTTCGCTATTTAAAAAAGGAAAAAATCCTGTGTCCTCTGTGCATATCTCCTACTATCTTCTTCAGAATTACAATTTATCCTCTGACACAGAGGGTAAATCCAGAGCTTCTAAAGCAGAACCCTAAAATGTTTGCTGCAAACACGCATCCCTTGTTAACTAGTATTTACATAAAACATGCTGACACCACTTTGGGGAGATTGAGTAGGATGCTTTCTCAGCTGTTGAAATTTGCACACGAGATGGAAGATGTTTTGATTTAAAAAAAAAAAAGGGTTAGCTGAATATTTTTTCCATTTATTCCCATGTGTCAAAATCAAAGTAGCGTTTCTCCAGGCGTTTTGCCCATTTTCTTTTTTTGTTCCTCTTGTGCAGTTGTTTGGATTTTTTCCCCTCAAGGTTGGTATTTGGGTTTTCTTTTTTTTTTCCTCTTAATGTAGTAATTCAATCTCTTAATGAGATAAATACATGTAAAATGCTGTTTAGACAAAAATGAACACCGTATTACTGGGTTTAGATTCCTGATTATTTTTAGTAGTATTTGTAAATTCATGCTTTTTTTTTTATCGGTATAGGCAATGGTGAACTAGGGGCAGCTGGTGGGAGACCTGTGAGACTTCACCAATAGTGTCTTTCTGCTGTAAAAGCAGTAAGGAAAAAGATTACAGTTATAATGTCTACTTTACTTCTACACATTCCTCTGCCTTGTGAGTTTTCTGGTATGAAGCTCTTTCTGTGATAACATTTTAGTACGGGGTTGCTTAGTTTTTTTGAGCGGTATTTCAAAAGCCTCCTGTCAAGGAGGAGAGCTCCCAACTTTCTTAATCGGTGTTGAAATGACTTCATAAAAGCATAAAATAGAATCTTATCTTTTTTCCCTGCAGTGAGAAAACCCCATTCCCTTTCTCATTTCTTTGTTTTTATTTGCTCCGTGTGGATGCTAGTGCTTCTGGCCACTCAGAAACTAGAGCAAAATCTTTTTTTAGAAACTAGAGCAGAATTTTCATAATAAACCTGATCTCGTGCAGATTCAGAGCCTCCTTTGGGGGGAAGCAAGGGAAGGAAGCTGGAATTAGGGAGAGTTATAAGCAATGTAATTTCAAGGATCCATGTTCTAAAAAGCCTCCACGGATTTGCTACTGCTGCCTGGATTAGGAAGCCCTTTAATTTGCTTTTAATTAAAATGATTTTCATTTATTCTGTGCCTTCTTCAAAGGTCCCAAGGCACCTCACAAACTTGTGATTATATATATAAAATGCAAAATCCATATTCATGTGATGCTGAGGTTTCGAGTTGAAGTTAAGGATGAAAAAGAGTTTTACCTTCCTTTTTTCTCTTAGTATTTTTAGAACCTCCATTCCCCATTACAGTGCAACTTTTAAAGCAAAGTAGTTGCCTGTGTTTGATCTCTGTGAGACTGCAGTCCAAAGTGTAAACATTGACCTTCCATAAATATCTTATCTGAATAATGTATTTAAATAGCCAAGGCTTTATTTTTTGCAACCTCATTAAGTTGGGGGGAAAAAAAAGTAAATATCTTTTTTTTTTTTAAAAAAAGAAATGGACCTATTGCAAAAACCAAAATGCAATGAAAATTATATATTAAAATAGAAGCTGTTATATAGCTCGTAAGTATAGTAAGGTTATGCTAATTTTCTTTTAAATAGCTGATATTAATAGAATGTAAATATTTGGAAATGAAGAAAAGCTTTTCCTAAAGATGACTGTACATCACTACTTGAATCGTGTACTCCACAATAACCACTAAAGAACAGAAGAAATAGGGTCATCGACTGGGAAATACCCCCATTTTAAATTGCTTTTGTGATGGTTTCTGTGTTTTTGGTTATTTGCTGTGGAATTAAACCTGATGATCAGCACAGCAACGTGGAGAAGTCTAAGGAGTAGTGTGGATAATGCAGTCTGGGGGAGGAATTTGGTGTCCCAGCTTAAGGTGATGGTGATGGAGCTGGTGGTGGTGGGAATGAGCAGCAGCAGAGATTTGCAAACGCTAAATTTTTCCAGAGACTGGAGAACTTGCTTTTATGTTGGTTCTTTTTGTTCTGGAAGAAGCATAAACTGAAGTGGCAGAGGCGCAAAGATTTATTTTTTTTTAATTTTTTTTCATGCTCATGAATTTAGACAGCTCCAAACTAACGTTGGGACATTTCATAATGACCCGCAGTCTCCTGGAGGCAGAAGTTCTGTCTGGGCTTTTGCACGGCATAGGCAGTTGTACAAGTTCATTAGTTACACCATGAGTTTTTAATATGTGGCAATTAAAATGGAAAAAGAGAACAAAGTCCTTTAAAACCCATTTAGACATATTTATTTCATAATAAAATTGTGTCCTGGAAAAATGCGTCTTCTACTGTTGAAGTAGAAAACCTGAAACTTATGCTTGTTTATAGAGAGCCAGAAATGTCACTGTTCAAGTTCGGGTAAGCAAAATGCCATTTTTGACATTACACTGTTGTTTGAGGATATTACACCAGAATTGTGAGCAGCATATTTTCTTATAATACCGTTTTTGTTCTCTAAATGAATACAGCAGTGTTTGTTCCTACGGAGGAGTTATTCATGAGCAGTTCACAGCACTTGCTCGGGATCTGGGAGGAGGGTAGATGGCTGTGCTCAGCAGTTGGACCGAGGATGGGGTTTTTGGGGGATAACTTTTGAAAAGTTAGAGTATTTGCGTGGATATCTAACATATGATTTCAAAAAAACAAAAAACAACCTGATCTAATTGTCTACAGCAGGTACAATTCTGTAGCCTGCTGGTAGACACCTGCTGAGGCTGTCCAGGTAAGGTAGAGGTGGTTCTGGTGGAGACACCGCAGTTGAGTAGCAAGAACTGAGTAATCCTGGTGAACAACTTGCAGGATTTCCCTCCCCAACACTTCAACGATTCAGTTTGCGGCTTATGGGGTTGGATTTTTTTTGGTGTTTGTTTTTTCTTCCACCATGCATTCCCAAACCTGTCCCCCATCTCCTGCTCTGCAGTCAAAACTATAATGTCTCAGTATTATTTTCTAGTATAAGTAGTCAATAACGATGACTGAACGTGTGAAGGCTGGAATTTGTGGATGGGTTGGTGGAACACGTTGCAAGGCAAAGTGTTTCCCGAGGGCAGTCATTCCTCCTTCACCCTGTTGTGTCCTCTTTGTCCTCTGCGGTTTATGGTGGCAGTGAATTTCTGGTGGTTGAGTTTTTCTTCAGACCTGGAGTGGCTTGTTTCCGATGAGAGGAAACTTTTTGCAAACTTAGGATTCATGGATTTGTGTTTTCTGGAAACACTTTAGACAGTAGGAAAGCTGTATTTTAAAACTACAAATGACAGTTGTAAAGCAAAGCTGCAAAGGCCTTTTTTCCTTGTTTTTAGTTGACTCTTGACGTGCCTTATAACCCTCTTATGAAACCACTGTGTTCTGTTGCTCTGTAAATGGATTATAATAAATGACTGGTTTGTGAGCGTGTTCAGCTGAGACTCTGCTGCAGGGCGATTTCTTGTGAGACTGTAGGCCATTAAGGCGATGGGCTCAGCGGCAGCCATCCCCGTACAGCTTTATTTAGGGCCAGTTTATGTACTTGTGGCGAAAACCATAGCAGTTGTGTATTCTCAATGACTTTGCAAGGCATCTGTATTGCATCTGCTGGGCTCCATTGTTTCATTCAGGACTCAGGCGGTAGGAAAATGACTGAATGGAGTTATGTAAAACCTCCAGTGCAAATTGTTATTCTCCTTGCAAGGAGGATGATGTCGTCTTGTTTTGGCCCCAGGGAGGTTGGATGAAAAGGGCTTCCTAGAGGAACATCAAATGCCACAATTTGCAGCCGAGTGTGACCCCAAACGCTGTGAGAGCTCACTGCTCTCCATCCCTTTAGTAGTGCTACCACCGTGTGGCATCGCCGTGAATTATGCTCCCTGGGAAAGTGGCATTTACGCTGGGTGTCGCTGCCTGTGGGAGGACCTCAGCGTCAAAGAAAGAGCCATCACGTTGGAAATCCAGTTGAAGAGACGTATCCTGCTGTCCTGATGTGCTGCTACAGGGTGAAAGGGTGTAGAGAAGCGTCTATGTATTACATAGACTTAGAAAACAGCCTTACAGGCTTCCCACGGAGCAGTATTGACCTCCCTTTTGGCAGTGCAGTTTTATTTTGAAGGCAAGGGGAGGGTGTATGGAGGGCAGATTCCCGGGTTAACCCGTATAACTGCTGAGGGTTTTGTCTGGGACTGATCTGGTGCAACTTCACCTCTCTGCTATGTTCAGGAGTTCATCTGTGAGTTTATCTAAAGTTGGATGTGCAGCAAATTCTTCAAAGTTGTTGTCATTTCATTCCTGCAGGAAAGGAAGTTCCTTAATGAGTGCAGGGTAGAAGATATTTTCATAATTACTGTTCTAAAATAAATTTAGGAAATAATCATGACTTAACTTGACAGTCCCTCAAAAACCTAATCTAAGGCCCAGCTTTCCACAAAAGGTTGGACCAGGCGGTCTCCAGAGCTCCTTGCCAACCTCAGCTTTCCTATGATCAATCTTAAAAACACTTGGCATGTTTCTTTCAGGATCTGGGGCCTTTTCAGTAGATGCAATTAATTAATTTCAGGTGGAAACAGGTGCTTAAAAGAAGCCTTTAGGGGGCTCCTATTTCAAGCTTTTTGGGAGTCTTTTGGAGTGGTGTGGAAGGGAGCCCTTTTAATGCATGCGTTAATGCAGGGTGAGTAACCAGCGTGTTAGAAATGAATGCAGTTGCACACGCGTCCTTGAACATCCAAGTTGAGCTGTTTGTATTTCTGCCCCGTTGAGGTGTAGTGACATTTGCCAGTTCGTCTCTCGTGAGTGCTTGTGGCAAATGGTCAAAACATTAGCGACTGAAGTCTGCTGAAATAACCGCAGCTCTTACAGCATTTTGTATTCATCAAGAAGCAATTTTTGTTGGTTTGTTTTAAGATGTGGTACAGGGGCTGGATATTAGTCCTGATTTTATATTCTGTATACATCTAAAACATCCTAACAAACATCCTTTGTACATGAAAAACATAGAAGGCATGCAAAACCTGACCTTTGAACACAGTGCTTTTTTCCTGTTTACGTTGGCCAAGACCCTTAAAAAATTATTTATTTTGTCATGAAGATGACTACCAAATAAGTTTACATCTGTGGGAGCTTACGTAAGGTAGGTAGTGAAACTTGGCATGTTCTGCGTGCTCTTGGCCTTCCAGGAGATCATTCAGAACTCTTGTGTGATATCATCATCTTATCATTGGAGCCACACGGGATCCACATGAAATGACTGCTACTGCGCTCTACCAGGGAGCAAACTCTGAAGTCTGATTCTCACAGCAGCTGTTCCTTATTTAATCTGAACAAACATGAGACTGAAGGTCTCTTTATACTTTTTTTATTTTTTTTTCCCCCCTGGAGACTACTCAGCCGTGTGTTCCTGTGTAAGATCTCAGCCAGTGACCTGGATGATGGGATGAAGCGCAAACTCAGCGGGTTGGCAGATGGCCCCGGCTGGGGAGGAGGGGTTGATGGTGCTGGAGGGCAGGGATGCTGTGCAGAGGGACATCAAAGTCCTGGAGGAACGAATGTGGCATGAGGAGCCTCCTGACATTGGCCAAAGCCAAATTCAAGGGCGTGAGGATGTGAAGTACGAGCCCAGAGGAGAGGGCTTGCAGGGTGAGAACCGAAGCTCAATCCTAAGCTGGTCTGAACATCAGGTCCCACTTCAGTGGGAACTGAACATCAGGTCCTACTGCCTACCAGTCCTCAGGTGATGGAGAAGATGGAGTCAAGCTCCTCCTTGTGATACACAGTGCAAGGACAGGGGGCTGTGGGCGCAACCAACTGGTTCTATGGGGGGAAATTGCGACTGCTTATATGGGGGGAAGAAAATTCCCCATGAGCATTCAGTCTTCTGAATGAATAACGAAAAGGAATTCACAGCTGTGTACAACTCCAAATGCACACAGGTGTATACAACGCTATTCCAAAACACACTCGAGATCTTGACACTTTTTATTATCAATTCACTTAATTTTCTTATTGTTATTAACGATTATGATTAGTCTAAGAAAATGTTTAACGTTTATGTTCAGAGTTTGTATTGACAGAATGGCGTAGGTTATCACAGCGGGTGTTTGTGCTGTTCTGTGGGACTGCACAGCTCCGGTTGCAGTCTTTCATTGAATTCTATTTTAAATTAATTTTCATGAAGGGCATGTACTGTTTTTAGGACATTCCTCTGTTTTTAGGAATGCCGTTAGCTGGTGCAATACTGGAAATCAAAAGCAGTTCTATTGATTCAGAGGAAAATCTAATTTTACGTTTAAGCAATGCTTAAAATATCAATGGTTATAACAGACTAGAGGGCAAAGTGAGAGCTTGTTTTCCTCTAACCTAACTCTGATCAGCGTCCTTGACTTAGTGAAGTAAAACTCTGTTGCTAAAATTGTCGTGACAGTCCATAGTGCATGATTTATTTTTACTTTAAAGAAACTAAGAAGGGCATCCATATTTCAGCGATAAAAAGATACCAAGTTTGAATGCAGGTCACTCACCACATCCCATCCTCTGGAAAGAGCTCATCTTCTTGAGCCATCCCATCGTGGTAATATTTATATCAAAAATAGTGCTGTTCCGAGCCCATTAAACTGGGATGTGTAACATCAGAAACTGTTTGTAAAGCAAGAAAGATACCTGTATATATGGCTGTACATATATGATAGCTTATATGCAGTTTAACTCAGTTTTGAATTTCCAGTGTGGAAAAATAAGTCTGTTTTGGTCAAGTTTGTACAGTTACGTCTTACAGTACATCTGGTTTTTTGTTTTTAGTGATGCATTTTGCATATGTGCAGGAGAATGCCCTAATTTAAAGTCATAGAGTGGTAAAAAAGTCACGGATCTTTAATGATTTTCTTCAGCTCTTTGTTGAAGCGGGGAATAGTTCCCCTCTGCAGAATAGAAGGAGGAACCTCTGCAGGCATCAGGTATCAAAAGAAAATTTATTTAGATTTAGATCTTCATAGAAGGGAAAGCTTGGGAAGCTGCACAGGAAGGTATGCAGATAAGTTTCAAATTAATTCTGCTGGAGGAATCATGTTGGTTTAGAAAGGGTGATGATGAATGAATCACTAGAAGAGCTCCTGTGGCTTCTTTGGGCAATATTTAGAAAAATGCTTAATTATCAGTGCTGGGAGGTGGAGGGACACACTCATAGCTCTTGGCCATCGCAGAAGACTCCCGTGGGTACAGTGTGTAGTTTAACTGAGCACCAAAACCTCTGAGTTTCAGTCAGAAATCCCTCTCTGGTCTAGACAGCACGTGACAGCAGCATGTGGGGACCTCCTTGCTTCCATTGTTGCTTCCGCAGGTGGCTTTGGAGATCCTTGGGGTTTCTGGCAGCACCGTGAGCCATTGCCCCCCCGGCTGCAGTAGGTTGGTCCCCAGGGGTGGGTACAAAGCCAGGGACCTTTTCAGAGACAGCAAGATCTTC
>VXAK01023854.1:657918-810376 GCA_013399435.1 Arenaria interpres | reverse complement strand
TTTTTTTTTTTTTTTTTTTTCCTTTTCCTTTCTGGTGAGTTTAGAGACCAGTTGTGTGCACAGTCATCTTTTTCCCCATCTTACCAGTTTGCGTTGCTCATGGTTGACTGGTGTGATACCTTTCCCGCAAATCTGACCAGGAAATGTTAACTTGAACCAAACTGAATGACTTTAAGCCTTCAGATTTTGTCACCTCCCTGTTTATCCTTTTTCCAGATCCCTGAAGAATGGCATTTCTTTTATTTCTGGTGTCCAGGCGCCAGCGCAGCTACTCCTGAAGCACCGTTGTGAAAACCAGTAAGTAGTTAGAGCAGAAAGAGTGAAGGGCAGGAAAAGTAGTTCCTGCCAGCAGGTCTTCACCTTGGTCCTGTGGTTAAAATACAAAGAAGTCAAGAACTTCAGTTTTCTGTTTTCCAAAGATGATCTTTTGGATGTGTCCTTCAGCAGCAACGTTATTCTTAGTGATTACTGTTTGTGAACTAAGGAGGAAAAACCCCCGGTGTCTTCTTTTTTTCCCCTAACTTCTCATTTTTTGTTATGACTTGTGAAGCAAAAGTTTTGCTTTATTATTGAAGAATTGAGGTATACTTTGTTTAGAAAATACTCCCTGCGAGTTCATCTCTCACTGGCTCAAAGGCACTTTAAAGAAGGCGTTGCCTTATCTCAGTAACACATCTTGGAAAGCTGTTCAGTGAGCAAATTGCCAGATAATTGCATTGGTGGTAATTGCATCTTAAATCGATCTGCTGTTGAGAAAGATGGTGAAAAAGAACTGTACTTAATCATGATATGAAAATATTGCTTCTGTTCTATTAATTAGCATGCTGTGAAATAAGAATTTATTTTTTTCTTAAGGAAGCAACTTAAGCTGGTTTGCTTTTTATTTTTAGTCAATGCCTTTAGTTGGTTCCCTGAAAGAATCCCAAGTTCTGTGTCTGTGTGTGTGAGAGGGAAAACAATGTTTCTAGGATGTTGAATGAAAACACTAAAGATTTTTCCATTAAATTTTTTTTGAGGTATATTTTTGTAGCTTTGCTTTTCTTTTTCTTTCAACACTGCTGTTTTCCTAAGAGTTGCCCAGCAGTGACAGCACGAGCTTTGCTTTTCTACCTGTTTTTAGCAGCAAAACACCTACATTGGTCTGTCGCTGTACGTCTGCATTTTCTTTCGCTGACCTGGTCAGAGAATGTGATGACTGAGCAGTCATGAGATGCAGAAAGGTGAGGAGTTTGGCTCCTGCTATGAAGTTTTAAAGCTTTGTTGGCAGTTTTGGTGACAATTGGAAAGCTGCTGGTCAGATAGGATGTTTATACCTTGATTTGCTCTTCTCCCACAAATACACTTTTCTTTATAGTCTTTACTCAACCTGTGGACAAAAGGTCTCTTGGAAGCCAGTGTATTTTGATTTTTTTTTTTATGTTGTTGAGTTGGTTTTTTTTGCTTTCAAGTGCTTTTTTTGTGGAGTACTATTGACTTAAGTTTAGTTACCATCGATATTATTGATCTTAGACTTGCCTCTCTATTCTCCATCAATCTTCTTTTTATTTTTTTTTTTTCTTTTATCTTTATGTAGCTTAGTTCTTAGATATGGCCAAAAAACTAAGATGGTGAAATAGGTGCAAAATCAGTTGGAGCCTGGAAATGAGTTACAACCCCATTATTTTGTCTTATTTTTCAGCAGTATGACTATGGTTCTTTGGTGGCCTTTCAGGAAAGGTTTGGGCACACTTGAGCATGAAGGGAGAAGAATTGAGGATGTGATTTCTTTTGAGAAATTGCTCCAGTGCTCCTTCTAATAAGGCTTAAGATAAGTTTTATGAGACAGCAACTTGCACTAAATTGTACATTAATGGCTTCAGCTAGAAAAGCAGATCATAAGCACAAAATATGCACGCCACGGGGCAGGTTCCTGTAGCTCCTGCTTGATGTGATGGGAAAGGGCGGGCTGTGTTTCAGACACAGCCTGCAGAGCTGCTTGTAACTCCAGCTTGGTTCCATTTCTCTCCATCGCTGTGAGATGCCATATATAGGATGTGTGTATATATATTATTTTTTTTTTTGCTGTTGAGGTGTGTGAGATGGGGAGAAGCCCTTGGCACCCCGGCAGTGCCTTCTGTGATTGAGGTCTCTGGGATAACCCTCACCCCCACAGGAGTGAGTGGTTCTGCCAGGCTGCTGGGCTCGGAGCTGTATGAGCAAATTATCCTTGTTTTCTCCTCTCGATGGAAGGGGTTGATTTGAATCTAGCGAAACCGGAGCTTCCCGTTGTCGGTTTTGCAGCTGCCAGAAAGATTTCTTACCACAAATTCAGTTCAGCTCTTCCATCTAGTGAGGCGTCGAGATCTTCAGCACTTTGAGACTTCATTAAGTTTATCTGCTGCCTTTCTGCGTTCTCCACCATTAGCAATTGCTAATCCTGTCTAAAGAAAAAGACCTTGTTGTTGTTATGTGAAACACACAGTCCCACAAAGAACACGGGTGAACCCTTGCCTCTCCTCTTCCCATCGCCCAAAATGAGTGTGAGTTGTGCCCTCAGTCGGTGTGGCTTCTCAGAAAGCCATTTCCCTGCTTTTGGGCATCTAATTGGCTTTAAATTAGTGTTGCCAGCTCACAGAGAGCAACTCATGCTTCTTTCAAATGCCTGTAAAAAGACAGTCCTCCAGAGCCTGCTGAACTCTGAAAATAATGGTTAAAATTACCCCGACTGGCAGATCAAAACCTGGTTGCTTTTTCCACAGGCATCTGCTATCTCAGGTTTGTACGTCTTTCTCAGGCATGAAATTTCTCTTCTTTTTCCTTCTCGTGAGATTTTTCCCGAAAAAAATGAAAATGTATGAAAAAATAAAATGGTCGGAGGTGGGCTTTTGAATTTAATCTCATGTAAAGAGGTTGTGGGAGCCCGTTTTTGGGGGGCTGGGGAGCAGGGGCACCCGAGGGATGTGAGCAGCGCATCGACACCAGCTGATGACCAGGTTTAAAGACTTTGAGCCCCCAGTTCCCAAGCTGGGTTTTGCCAGGGCAGGGGGGAGGCAGCCGCCGTGGGAGGACGCCGAGGGTGTGCTTGTAGGGAAGAGGGAAAACTGCAGAAAAAAAATTCCCTGTTAACTTCCTCTTCCCTCCTCCCCCAGTATCTGTAAGTGGGGTGTGACGAGACTGAAGGCTGTATATTGAATATTTTGTTTATCTTGTACCACAAGTAGATTTTTCTCTATGATTTCCTGAGATAGAAATCCATGGCCAGGTTCTGAGGAGCTGCTCTGGTGAAAAAGAGAGGACTTCTCTTTGCTGCCTCAACCAGTCATTGATTAGCCGGAATGTTTACTTTTCCAGTCACAGGAGGAAAATTTTGATGTTCTAACATGGCCAGAGCCTCTCAGGTTATTCCATTCAATCTGAGGGATGAGCGTTTATCACATGCTAAAGCCACAAGCAAAATATTCAGCAATCAGGGTTTCCATCGCTAGGGTGGGACTACGCAAACGGCCTGAACTTATTCTATAAAAAAGCTCACCCTTTTGTTTTTTGGCTGATATTTTCGGGAAGGCTTGTTTGACAGAGAGCAGCTTTCAACTGATCTGAAACAATGGATCCCGTGGGGCAGTGGGGTTTGTTCTTGGGCATCTCTGTGTCAGTTGGAAAGCAGGTAAAAAAAAATGAAAATTAAAATAATTGGTCTGTATAATGCAATTTAACAAAGGGTGGCTGCATTTCTAGATATATGTCATCTTTGGGACCACTTGGGTGAAAAGAGCTGGAAATATGGTTTGGAAGATCTCCTTCCTTTGTCTCTCAGGCCTATTTTTTTTATTTTAACCCTAAAATGTACATGTGTGTGACTTGTCTTTATGAAGCTGGTGCTATGGATTGGGCTTAAAAGCACAGGGGTGTATCTGTGCTTTGAGCGATTGTGGTTCACAATGTACAAAGGGAGAAAAACCACAAGACAATGTTCTCTGGACCAGGACAGGCAGAGAACTAGGAAAGTATTTTAAATATTCACTGCTTTGAAAGATTTCTTTTTTTTTTTTTTTGAGAACTTCATCTCTTCCAATGTGGTAACCACTTACTCAAAATATAAGATGAAAATGCAAAGCGAAGAAACCAAAAAAAAAAAAAGTAAAAAATATGAGTACCTATGCATTTGTAAGTGATACTGCTTTCGGACCGGAGGTTTTGGTGATACTATTTTAAGCCCGTTTCATCAGAAAGGGTTTTTAGAAGGAAGTAAGGTTGACTAGTTTGGTTTCATATCCTCTGAAGCTAAAAGTGTCGTTTACGTAACTTTTGGGTCCTCCTGTGCCTGACAAACTAAAACTAAGTGTTTATGTTTCTGTAGCCTAAGGGAATCTGAGCTTATCTGAAAGTTTCGGAGTTGTCTTATTAAAAAGTTACTGTTTAATTAGCTGTATCATACTGGCAGTGTGTTTTTATTGTCAGAAGAAGTAATGGGAATGTATTATTCTGATGCGTAAAATACTTGTAAAATTGCTCTTCTAGTGAAAAATTCAAATTCTTTTCCACATGAAAAGACAGTTCTGAAACGAGCCTTGGGGCGTGTGGTATCTGCACACAAGCGCTTGGTTGTTCTGTGGGGAAGGTGGAAGTGTGGAGTGGGAGTGAATTTTGAGATAATAAATTATTTCCATAATATTCCCTCGGAAAAATCTGAGCCATGCGCTGTGCAAGCGTCTGGGTTGGATCAGTGACCCCGGCGTGCGCCGTGTCTGGGACCTCGGGGCCCCTCAGTGTCCCCGTAATCCCGTGGGAAGGGACAGGGCCGTTTCTGGGAACCTCATGGGGTGAAACGTGCTTTTCACCCCTCCTTTCATTCTCCCACCAAACACACCCGGGCTTATATTTTATCCTCAATGTGTAACGTGAAATACGTGATGTAAATGCCACGTAAGCGGGTGAGGGGATGCCCAGCCCGGCTGAAGCGCAGGGGAGTGTGTGTTTGTGCATCCCCCACGTGAGGCTGGGCTACCAGCGGGTTTCCAGAAGCAGATGGCTCAGGCAGACACAGACTTCTTGCCAGCTTCCTTTTTGGTTTGTTTTTTTCTTTCGGAGGATGCCATAATAAACACTGGGGCAGGAAAAAAACCAAAAGTCATTTTTTTTTATTAAAAAAAAAATAAATATAAAAAATCTGCCCTTTCAGAAAACAACGGGTTTTACAATGGGAGAAGCTTATTTTGGAGGATGCCGCTGGCGCTTGGCAGCGAAGGGCAGGACGTGTCCCTGCCAGGCAGTGCCAGGTTGTCGGCTCCCCTCTTGCTGTTGTCTGCTGTTGTGTTTGTGAAAAATAAAGCTTGCAGATTTGGAACTCAGTGTCCTGTCCAAATGCTACATTCATTTTTATTATTTTTTTAATTATTTTTAAGTTAACATTCTTTGCTTCCAAAATAGAAATATAATTCTCTTTGATCTTAGGTCCAGGATACAATCTCAGTCCAAAAAGCTATTCCCGTGGTGACAACCCACATTGGACCAAGGGGTATTTTCCACCAATTAATATTTTTGGATGAAATAAGTCAGTGTTTCTAAACATGATGGTCAAGTCCACAACTTTGTTATATGTTTCGCTTCAAGGAGGTTCCAAAATGGGATCCTCTTTGGTATTTTCTGAGCACGGTGTTTTAGAGCAAGCTGTCAAGGGCTGGTGGGAAAACACTCTGCCTTTTCTTATTCCTGTCATCAAAGAAAAACATTTCTTGATGTAAAAATCCCACTTACAGAGTAAGGAAGAGAAATGAGTGTTTTCAGAAATCTTTATAAAATTATGTTTTTGTGAACTATAATGAAATCTGCTGTAAATACCCCGAGCTGCACTCGAAACTCGCTTGTGCTAGATACTTCCCAAGAGTATGCTTCTATATTATGGTTATTATTATTCTATTATTAATCATATACAAGTTTTCTCCTGTTCCTTAGTAAATATGTGTAAGAGTATCAATTCTTTTTAATACCATTTCTTAAACAGAATTGATAAGAATTTGAATGCGAACTGGCTGGGGATGTTCAGTGCTTTGCCAGGGATTTAAGATAGAAGTACATTTTATCAACAGTCAGTGCCATCAGGAGCTCGGGTGGTGATTTTTAAAACACATTGAATAATAAAATATCAGTTTATTCTGCAGAAAGTATGGCAGTAAATGCATACTGCTGTTGACACCAGCTGTCATTGGGAAGCAAATATTATTTAGGTTGTTTATTTGTCGGCAGCAGAAGTGATGACAGCAACCTATAGGAAAATCAATCGCTGGATTTTCCATCAGGCCCTGCCTCTTGCCAAACTGCAGCTCCTGAATGAAACCGCTGCAAATTAGCATGTGTTTGCGCGCTTCTTTGTTAATTAATGTTGTCGATATCTGAGCAAAAGAAAAAGTGGACTGTGTATTAATAGCAGAAGGGACAAATGGCGAATGCAGGCGTGAAGGCTGCTGGGCGGTGGAACATTGGTGTTTCCAACCCCAGCGTGATGTGGACCTGGGGTCCTGGAGGGGTCACCTTCCTCCCTTCCAGCCTCTGCCAGGCCTTTGGGGAAGAAGTCTTATTGTCTTTTGATTTATTTCTCATTGTATTATCCCAGTTACCATGCATCTGCTAGTTCCTCTTCCTTCCGAGTGATGCTTTCAACTTTCCTTATTGCTTGAAATTTACTGCTTGAAATTATCTGCTGATTAAAAGCTACATTGTCATTTTTTGATTGCAGTCCTGGCCCCGCCAACCTCTTACTTGTCTCCTTCCATGAAAGAAAAAAAGTTGAGAAGGACTTACCAGCACTTTATTCACAAATAAGCAATGACAAACTGTAGCCTTTTGGTCCCACCTGCTAATGCTTCCCTGGGGAGTTCTTGTACAGGCTGTAATTTTTCTCCCACCTTGAGCTGAAAATGGACTTTAAACCTCTGATGCAATGCGGTGTTTGTACCTGCAAAGGTCCCAGAGGAGCCACCAGCCTTTCCGCTGGTACCAAAGTCACCCTGTTTTCTCTGCTGGACTCTTCCTTCCACCAGTCTCCCTGATTTTTCTTAAATGCACACGATTACAGCTCTATCTCAGAAACCGTCTGGCATCCATCTGCTCCCATTCAGCGCAAGTTTTTACTTCTCTTAGTCTTGTTTACCTGTGCTGGAAATGCTTTTTTCTCTTTTCTTTCACCCACTCCCTTCAAACCATATTTGAAACAAGCGAGGCAGTGATTTACTGCGCTCAGGGTCAGGCGAAAAACGGGACTGTAGCAAAAGGAAGGAAAAGCTGTCATTAATTGTGGAAAACAAGTGCTTTTTGAAGTTCATCGAGGTGTAAATGAACTTATGTTGCACCCGTTAGCGTCAGTGAAACTGAATAAGCGATTTGGTAATTGCAGTGAGGGCAAGCAACTCTCCAGATCCAGACTACCTCCGATATTTTTAGTCGTTCCTTTAGTCATCAGCTTCCACTTCTGTCTGTGCCAGGCACCGGTGGGAAAATACAGCAGCTCTTTTCTCCAGAAGGGTCATGCTGGTCCAAGGAGATACGGTCGCTTTCACTACTTTTTTGCACAGAGGGAAAATACAGGTTTTTGAATTCTTAAAATTATTCTGGTGAATACTTATTCCTACCAGAAAACTGTTTCTTAAATTGTCAACTTTTTGAGAATTAATAGATAGGTATTAAAGAGGTCTGAGTTTGAGCTGAAAAAACGAACCATTGCTCATGATAAGCAGCTGAGTGTCTCCTCTACTGACATCTGTTTTGGGACAACATTGGGCAAAAGATGAAATAGAAACCTGGAGATGTGTCTCTATCTTCTAGCAGTCTGCTGGGTTTTGTATGGAATTGGGTTGCTACCAAAAGTCTGAGTGAACCAAACCATTCTTGGCATTTTCTAGTGAATGATGGAATTGCTTTAAAATTACTTTTAAAGCTTGGCTGAATGAGGCTGAGTGTTATGTCCAGGAACTGCCTGGTTTATAGGTCTCCATGTGGTTCTGCCTTCTTGCGTCTCTTCAATGCACAAAATGAAGCAATTAGATTATGGGGGAAAACCGTATAGTGAAGACGTATATAAAGGTTGTAAAACTCCTCCTTAGCTTCTTTCTTTCTGAAAAGACATTCCGCTCATTCTTGAGGAGTCTTGTTAACTGGAGGCAAGAATAAGGTGCTTTCCTGGAGATGGTCGTGTTGGTGTAAGTGTAGAGAGGAGCGTCCAGAGGAGGAAAGAGGTTCCTGAGAGCATCTGCAGACATGAGGGGAGGTTGAGTTGACCTTCTTCCTTTTCCCTCTGCTCTTGACTTGGACTATACTCAACAGTATCACGTTGGTGGCAATAAAAACCACGGTGCTGGTGGTCTGAGTGAACTTCTACGGTGGACTCTGCTCATCAGAAGAGTTTGATTCGGTTTTATGCAACAGTTTTTTGTAGCTCCTTAAATCTACAGGTCATTGTTAAGGTCATGAAGAGGAAATTCAGTATTTTAGCAGAAAGTCTCAGGAGCTTGGACTCTGATGGGGTCAATGTACAAGGGCTGAAGCTCTCCCTAGTTGAAGACCTATATTTTACAGTGGCTCATCCTCAGTACAATAATCTTTGTCATTTTTTAAGAACTTTGCTGTTTTCCTCCATGTAAAATTTTTCAGAGTAGTTTGAGGTTTCTATACCAATTAATAAACTCATACTGACTGTAATCAGAAATGAACGGGAGGAAGATAGGAGACACAGGGTCAGAAACTTGCTGTTTCCCATGTCAAGCTGCAGCAATAACTGAATATAATCAACTGTGGTCCAAGATCTACAGCAATCTTTACAGCTGGCAGGCAAAGTTGGGATGAAAAGGGGAATGTCACGCACAGAATAATATACCAGGTGTGTTGAAATAGTATAAACAAGGTCTGGAGAAAGCAGAACGTTTCATTTGTTGTTAGTCAATGGGGTCAGAAAAGACCTTGGTATTGTAAATTGGGGAATATCTACCTTTCGGGAGGTTAGTCACGATGATGATCTTGTACAGTGTTTGTCTCCTTCAGAAAAGCAGCTGTAATGTCCATGTGATGTTCATCGATGTGGACACAGTCTGTGCGCGACTGAAATACAAAATAAAAAATATTGCTGTTATTACAAGATAACTGCTTGGGCTCCGCTGCCTGGCTTGGCTGCATTTGAACATATGTTTGCTGTCAGCTTGGCTTGCCGATGAAAACCTTAATGTTCCAAACAAACCGACTCTTGCTGGCTTAAGGGGAGGTGTAGCAGCCCCGAGAGCCTTCTCTGGGGCAGGATTCATCAGTGATATTCTTGTTTTGGTGCTCCTTTTGGTTTGCTTTTCCTTTAGCTTCAGTATTTTCCCTATAACATTTGTTGTACCCCATCACTACCAGTATATACTTCTATAATGTTTATATATTGCTTATTACTTAATTATTTGTAGTTCTGCATCCTGCTTTGCTAGGGGTGCCGCTTTACTTGCCCTACAGAAGCCCCTTTGCTCCTTAAGCCAAAGGGAGGGGGGTTTATGCTGAAGCCCCGCCGGGCGCCTGCACATGGTGCTGGATGTGCAGAATAACCTGAATACACAGTTTTAGCTTCAACTCCATTGATTTGGTCTCTTTTTTTATATTTTTTTTTAACATGAGCAGTAAAAGGAAAGGAGGCAGCTTTTTTTGGTTAATTTTTATTTTCCATCTCTCTGTTAAGCCCCCTCGCGTTTGTATTCAAAGGGCATTTCCCCAAACTGTCCAGTTTCTTGGTACGTGGCAGATTGGTGCAAGTGACACGTTGCTGCAAGGAACTGCACACACAAACCACTGCATTAAGAATATATAATCAGGTTTAAAATCATTAGATATTCTCCCGATGGCTCCAACTGGTGGCATCTCATTATTATGAAAGGAAGAGAACAAAATGAAAAACACAGCTTGTTGGGGACTGCTTGGTTTGTGGGTGTGGTTTTTTTTGACTTGTAAATTAGTAAGTGTGTCTTGGCACATAATTATTTGAAGTTTGGCATGAGGAATTGTTGTAGAAGTCAGTGCTTACTCTGACTTTCCTTAACTTGCTAAAATATCTTCTGTTGAAAAGGTACAACTCTAGGATGTAAACTAGTTTGAGCTGTATTTTTCATTTTGGACTTCATAGCCTGAAAGATGAATAAATTGCAAATGGTGGGTGGAAATGCCTGCGTACGTATGTACAGGCTACGGGATCTCGAAGCAGTCGTACTTGCAGGATGAGGAAAAAGCCGTTCCTGCCTCATCTGTTTTCCCCCTGGAGATCCATCTTCTCCCCAGCAATAGCTGCTTGAGGAAAGGACCGCCCTCACATGTGGGGACTGGGATGTCACAGAAGGGACTCGACCCTCTCCTTGGCTCTTGGGCTGCGTGGAAGTTTGGCTCTGGTTGTGATTTGTAACCTGCAGTTTGCTGCTCTCGCCAAATATTCCCATTTAGGAGCTGGTAAGCCCGTCAGTAAATCAGACCGCTGTCTGCTCATTCCTCTTCCGTGGGGGATAGAGCATGTTTTGAGGGCACCGACCCCTGTTTTAGTCTTTGAGAAGTGAAGACAAATGTCGTAGCCAGCAGATAAGAGGCTTTGCTTTTCCCGAGTAAAGCCCCACGGGTGATGGATCTTTGTATCTTTGTCTGTCTGAATTTATGAGTTGAAGCCTGTTGTCCTACATGAGACTTTTTAGTAATGGCATGGTCCAAAATCTCCTGAAAGGAGAAAACATGCTGCTTAGGGTGCACCAGAAGCAAGCCTGACTGGCGGCTAATGTAACGTGAATAATGTGAATAAATGCGTCTTGTGTTCCGATTCAGCAGTAACTTTGCTGGAAAAAATGGAGACTGTTCTCCAGTAAATATTTCAGCATGTCCAAGTTGCACAGAACAGCAGGAGCAATGCAGACTTTGTCTTGGTGGTGGGAAGCTAGAGAGTAAGATTTGACAGGGGGTTAGCTTCATCTCTTTAGAGGTTTAGGAAGATGTTCCTACTTAGAGCCTATGTGAAGTTGCTGGAGAGAAACCTCCAATTAACCCGTCCTGCGAGGGCAGAGGGTGATTCTTGGTAGCACCCTCCTGTCATTTCATGTACCAGCTCCTGGTGATTGTAGCTCTGTGGACCTGCCCTGGTTGCCACAGCAGAAGACAGTGGTCCTCTGTCACATTGATGGGACTTGGTGGGGGAGCCGCACCCAAAGGGTTCCTCTCCCACTTGCTACCATGGCCTGGTGGGAAGCTTCAGAAACCCACAGCAGTTATGCTGCACCATTGCCATGGCAACCGGTGAAAATAAGGGCCCCTTCTGGGAAAAATGAGAGACTTCAAATTTTGTTGCAGCTAAGAATTATTATTAGTGTCTGATGGCTGTGCTAGCACATCCTTGTGTCAAAGCTCCTCGTCAGTAAAAATGGCAATGGCCATTACTCTAGTGCTCAGGTGACGGTACTTGCAAGCCTGTACTGTCGGTTCAAGCCAAAAATATAGAAGAAATACTGCATTAATTACATTAATCTTGCCCTTAGTAGCTTTATAAGAAAACTAAAATAAAAAGTGTGCTGCATTCCTCCGTTCTGCGTGTAGCCCCCATGAAACGTGTGGACGTACGTGTATAAGGCTGTTTATAAAATCAGAACACCTTGGCTCTCTGAGTGAAGTTTAAGGTCCAGGTTTTGGGGGTTTATTTTAAGACGTTGGGAGAAGTAGCCATACATCCAGTCATTTTGTGAATGTGAAAACCCTCTTTTTAATACTTTGCCAGCCCTCAAGGTGTTGGTTCTCTCTAGTTCTTCATAGGCAAAACTTGGAAATTGCTGGGTTTTGGATTTGTCAGGAAGTTGTTAAATTATTTAAACTATTTAGCAAAACTTGAAAACACTTAAATAAAAATGGGGAATTTGATAATTACAAAAGAAGTGTGCTGTTGAGTCAGAGCTTATTTTGCATAGAATTACCATTTCACGTCCTCTTTAGCTGAGAAACTGAACTATGTAAGAAAATACCATATGATATTACATATGGCATTTTAATAACACCTCTTTTACATAGCTCCTGCTTAGCCTAACTGATAAATGTGGAATGTAACATTTCAAAGACATCTCACTATTTCTAATGAAAAGTTAGGTTAGCTTGGCAAACTTCAACATCCTTTTTCTTCTTTTTTTTCTTTTTTTTAAATTTATTTTCCCTCTGAGTAGAGGGGTGCAGTGGGGGGCTATTGCCCCACCATCATGGTTATTTGTTCATCAGGTCTTCCTGAGCTGGGTCACCGTGTCCTCAGGAGGCAGGGCTTTGCTGGGGTGTCCTCCTTCCTCTTTTAATTGCAGTTGGTGACAGCTCCTTCTTAAACATGGTTCCGGGTGAAGATCAGGGATCTTTTAATGTTATTTCTGGCTCCTGCATTTTAACTATTGATCTGTGGTGATGAGGAAAGGAAGAAAGGAGAGTAGATGAGAGCCGGCAGCCAACAAATGAAGGCTTAGGAGACAGGAGTGATATATGAAGACGCTGCCCTGCTTGGATTTCTGTGTGTCTGTTATAAATGAAGGCTTAGGTATTTTAATTGATAAAAGTTGATTTTTATTCTGGTTCATAATGTTGGTGTGGGGAAACATATGGGTCTCCCAATGCTAGTACCCACCTGCCTGGGTGGTTGGAATCTTGGGTTTATCTTTTTTACACAAACTACTTGTGTGCTGTAGTTTGAAAGCTGTCATATGGTCTTAAGTATTTAAAAGTGCTCAAAGGTGTCCAATGAAATTTTCTAACTTATTGAGGCACCAGACTTCATAGCTAAGATACAGGATTTTTACCTTTCTACAAGTACCTTTTTACCTGATACAAAGACCTGTTGTGGTGTCTCACACTTAAGATATTTAGAAGTAAACGTGAACTGGTTTTGAATTATGGATACTGTGGGTTTATCTGTGGGGAAAACTACTCTTCTCATAGAAACATTAGACTTTGAGGGAACTTGCTGAAATATTTTTAGCCCTCTACATAATTTGGGGAGTACTGCTTCCACTGTAGTGTATAAAAAGAATTTCCAAGTTTTATTGTGAATTCAAGACAATAATGAGCAATTGTTACTCAGAAAAACATACTAACTTTTTTTTCCATAAGCAGAATCTTAACATTAGGTTATTTTCAAGAAATATATTTTGGTCCATTAAATCTGCTTTTCCTAAGGTGGAGAACTTGGAGTTGGCAATAAAGACCTGACCTCTACCCCTTTCCTCCCATTATTAACATTTGAAGCCTGTGATGATTTTCCTCTGTTTGTTTATACGTGGAAAAAAAGTTAACAGTGGAATCGATCAGCTCCATATACCATTTCCTTCCTGAGAAAGTGTTTTGGGTTTTTTTTCTGAATGTGTAGATAGGGTGACTGAGTGTTGAATATGCATAATTTTGATCATTCAAACCTATCATTGCTACTGTGATATTAAAGCCACGGATTAAGTTGCCTTCATTTCAAAGTAAACCTTCACTTAAAACAAATATTGACAAGTAAAGAATATTTAAAAATACAGAATTGGAAGTTCTCGGGTTTGACTGAATGATACATCATTTGTGGATCTTGGGCTCAGCTGCAGAGATTCAGCCTTGGGTATAAATTGGACAAGTAATACCAAAGCAAATAAAACCTTTTCCTTTTTTTAATCTAAAGTCAATATGGTTGAACCCTGCCCAGTGTTCCCATTTGCAGCCCAGTGTGCTTCCCTGTCATTCAGAGATGGAGAAGAATCTCCAGCCACTCTTCTAAAAGAAAGTTATTTAAGGATTACTGTAATCTTAGGCTGTACTCCATTTGAACAAGCAAATCTCCAAGGATACTTTACAAGTGTGTTAGCGGTAGATATTACGTTTTGCTCGAGTGTTTGAAGTTATATTTTTTTCAAAGAACCGTTCCCAACTTAACATTTTGAGATGATCTTGAAAATTTCTGAGAATGTGCTGTCAGTTTGTAGTCGAGTCCTCAGAATTATTCTAGATTATCGCGTTACTGACGAGACTGTATACAATACATGTCTAAAACAGCCCCAAAGAAGACTTAAAGATAATTTTAATGCTCTTGGCTTAAATTTCAAGGGCTTTGCTGGGTTTGCATGAAGAATTTCAATAAAGATGTGTTGGCTGTATTAGCTTAAGTGGTAAGAAAAACACAGTGATGGGAACAGATTGTAATCCTCTTTTTAACAAGAAAGAAATAGAAAAGTATTACAGGCTTACAGCTTCCATTGTCAGGAGCACACACGTGTTAGGCTGCTTTTCATAATAAGATAGTCTTTCCTCTAAGTCGATGTACATGTTGCATATAGGGAATCCCTATTTTTTGGGTATATCTAAGTGCATTCCAGCAGATGTACCAAAAAATTCTGCCCAGCTACTATTTTGTTTAAGATATTCACAATTAAAATTATATAATTAAGTAATTTCAATGTGGTCACAATTAAAATAATTTTTATATGGTATATTTACTCTCCAGTCTGACCCCCGCGTGGGCTGCAGAGTTATTCTGCAATGCAAATGAATATTCAAGTGTTTCCCATTTGAACTACTTGGAGATAGTCCCATACATTCACCTGCCTTTTAAAGCAACAGATTGCCCGGATCAAAGTTTTTGTCCTCATTTAAAATGTAATTCTTTACCTTTTCCCTGGCTGTCTTTGGTGCCTTGCTTTTCTCATATGTATGATGCCGCCTTATTACCGAATAAAATTTGGCTTACTTTCAGATAAACAATATACTTCATGTTGATTAAAAGGAATTAAAGATTATAGGCATGTAAAGACAAATAAAAATCCTCAAAATGTCTTAGAGATGAGTGTTCACGCATTGTGAAAATATTCTTTGACAATTATTTAGATATAAAGACTCATTGTTTTGCAAGTAGTTTTCGTTTTGATGAAGAAATGAGCCAGAAAGCTGTACTTTCAGACCCGTATATGCGTTTAAGAAGTGACATGTGAATATTCTCTTTTTTCCAGGGTCATGTCAAAGTCGGGTCCAGCACTTTGCAGTTCAAAAGGCTGGTGCGCTTGACTTGGCAGCTTCTACAATTTGGGGGCTGTTTAATTTCTTTGGGATTATTTTTTTTTTGTGTATTTGAAATACTAATCCTTGCCTTTTGGGGCAATATCTTGAATATTGAAGTGATAAATTTAGCTAGCTCAAATGCCAAGACAGCTAAACTGAAGATTTAGCATTTATCACTGTGGTTACTGTTGAAGAGAAAATGTTAGCCCCGAGTGCCATAGATAGACTTTTAGGAGAAAGATCTAAGCTTCACTTTAGCAGGTCATTATGCGTATCGTACTGTTGTTCTGTTTTCTGAGCCAACAGGATATAAATATCCAGGAAGGAAAATAGAAGGTCAAGTGTAAACCCTCACATCAAAGGAGGCCATCCGGCATCTTCCAGCTTTCATTCTGCAAAGCTCTGATGAGAAAAACACATTATTTTTAATAATGCAAACAAACCAACCATAAAACAAAAAAGTCTCTGAATTCACTGGGGCTAGGAACAGTAGAAGGTGGGAGTGGGGAAATGGGTGGATTGAGGAGTGTCAGGGATGGTGGTACAGCCCAGGGGTGAGAGCAGGGATTGACACTGGATACTTATGCTGGATTTTCCCGGGGAGGGTTTTTAAGCTATACTCTCTGATAGAGCTGTTAATGTAAGTGAGAATGTGCCATGTTTAATGTGTTTTTTTTTGCTGCAGATAGTGCTTATTTATCCAAGGAAGCTCAAAATGTTACCACACTCGCATGATTATAACTGCAGTGGAAAGAGAGCTTATTTTCTAAATATAGTGATGATATTTAATTTATAACACTCTTCCCTTCTTTGGGGCAAGAAAAGCGAACTCTCCTGCTCGAGTTTGAGTCGGTGAATGTGAGTACTTGAGTGTGTAGGCAGCAGTGGAAGTAATTTGTAGACATGGAGGCTATACATAAATTTTCTATGCTGTTCTCCTACCCTGCTGCAATGTTGTGTGATTCTGAGGCTGGACAATGGGGCAGGGTACACTCGTGCTCTGTTTGGAAACAGCACCCAACTGGAAGGGTGACTGGTAGACCTGATGGCTGTGCTGCCCAGAGGGACCTGCACCTGCCAGAGATGTGGACCAGCAGGAACCTGGTAAGGCTCAAGAGAGGTGTGCCAAGTCCTGTCCCTGGGGAAGAATCCTGCCTCCAGGATGGCAGATTTAAATCTGCTTTAGGATCTAACTTTTGAAAGCTGCCCCTTGGTCGACTGACATTATGCATAATTTGGCCAAAATATGCATTAACATTTTAAACCTAGTTTTTTAAACAGGAGCTCTTGCACGAATGGCCGGCATTTACAATTTGGCTGTGTGTATGCAAATATTCATTGCGGCTTAATGACTTTGCTCATTTTGAATAAATCAGATTGTGATATTTTATTTTTTTTCAGTACTACTTAAACCCTGCCGGCAGAACGCACGTGTGCAGTATACTGCTTGTGTTTGAGTTTGGGAGTAAAGCCTGAGGGAAGGTGGGTGGTAATAAGCTGTGAAGTTTGCTGTTGTCCAGGGGAAACCTTCTACGTCTCCCAGCCAACTCCTTTTGTCTTCTTGGTGTCTCTTGGACTGGATGATCCAGCAGCCCTCTAGGATGGCAGTCATACAAAGATGACTGTAAATGTTGAAATGTCCGTTAAGTGCTATAGGTTGGCTTTGCCCTCAGTGCTGGTGGTTGCTCTTGCTGGCGTTCTTGTTGATAGATTCATGCGTTTCAGACAATTTGCACCCTTTGGCACAATTTTGTCCTTTCTGGATGCATAACACCGTAGGCTGAAACACTGAAGAGTCAAAAGTAAGAGATAATGTAGCGATCAGTGGTTTGGAAGCAGGTCTAAAACAAGTGAAGTATGTTCTTTTCTGAATATTCAGACAATATAAGCCTTGGGAAGGCTGGGCAGCTATCTTGCATATTCATGAGAAGATACTCAGCCCTTGCTAAAGCAGTGTGTGGTGGGGCTTCCATGGCCGTGACGTCTCTGGCACCTCAGCAGTTCTCACCAAGGCAAAATTTGTAGCATAAATATATTGTTTTAAGCAGCGGTGAGTAACCTGGATTATTTTTTCGTAAGGTTTTTTCAAGAAGAACCTTGTTACAGAAGTTGCAGTATTATTAGTTCACGATAAATACCACAGTTGACCAGAAAACCTATTTCTGTATTAAAGGTTGCTATTTATATTTAGGTGGTATTGAAGAAAGAAAAATCCTGACGTAATTATTTAGTAAAGCCGTGAGAACAAAATGAATAACATGTCCCTGGTTGCTTGATCTAATGATACATTTTCTCAAAGGAAAATGTATCTCCATCTCCGTTGCAGAGACATTCCTGTATTTTGGGTAAGTAGCACAGTTTTTGGAGAAGGCGGGGAAGCCACTGACCTAAATACATGTTTATCCGAGAACTATTCCATCGCAGGGAGGTTTTTAAATAAAAGCCGTCTTAATCTTAGTTCTTTAAATCAGTAGAGGCCTGGAGATTTTTAGGATTACAGGACCCAATAAATTTGTGTGGGCTTTTCTTGCATTAATCTGTGTTTATGACACAGTTTCTGTAATAAACTTGCAATTTATCTTTGTCTTGGATGGTCATATATTGATAGTGTGAACTTCGCATGAAGGTATAGAACAGATTTAGAGTGTACCATCTTAGACTGAATAGTATACCTAATTTTCATTATTTTATTTTAAATGGATATTTCAGAAGAGATGATTTTCTGCCTGTAACAATTCAAATTTCTCCAGGGCTCGGAAGCACTAGGTAGAGAAACATTTTTCCTTACTCCTGAGAAGCTGTCAATAACTTTTATATACTATGACTGGTGATTTGTATTTTTTTCCCTGCTGTTCTCACGTTTGTAAGTGGCATCTCTAATGTACTAAAGAGGCTGCAAACGTGCCCTCTGGTGTGTAATTTATTTTTCTTCCACTTGAACTCGCTCGCCGCTGCCTGCCCAGCTCCCCCTTTGTAACCTGCCCTTCCCTGGGGAGCCCCGTGGCTGCTGGCTCCTGGCTTGGAGAAGGAGAAGAGGTCAGGGAGGCAGAGGAGGGGGCTGGAAAAGAGGAGGCAGAGCAGCCATGGGTGCGTTTGCAAAGGCCTTGTTTCTTCTGCAAAATGACAATACAAGAAAAACTAGAATATCTGCTGGGGATTCCATCATCGCCTGCTCCTTCCCTGGCGTGAAGAACCGTTTGTCGTACAGGGCACGGCTGTAGGGTGCTGCTAATGGAATATTTGTGAGGATGAAAATCAAATAACAATTTCAGCAAATTGTACCGCCTGCAAAGACTTTTTCATCTGTCAAGGATGAAGAGAGATATCTTGGAGGCAGAGTAACTTTTTTGGTTTTTTCCTTGGACGGTGGAAAGGAGCAGAGGAGTGTAAGGCAGAAATTCGGACTGTGGGAAGGCATCCTGTCCTGCAGGTGTACGGGGAAGAGGTGTATGTTTGGGGACAGAAGTTTTGTCATGTCACTTCAAGGAGAAAAAGAGAAAGCAATGGGGCCATCAGCCCTGCTTTAAGGAAGTCTTTCTGTTGACTTGCGTAAGAAATCATGAACTTCAGGCTGTGCTCTGTAATGCAAACACTAAGAGCTGCTCCCAGATACCAGGACTCACAACCCTAATTTTTGCAAATATAATAACTGTAGCACACTACAGAGCTTGTCTTTTACTTTGTTCCTGATGAATTACTAACTGGTTAAGTTCTTGCAGGTCAGCCCCTGAGGCTGTTGCCATTGACAACTGGGATGCTCAGAAGATGATACTGTGGGTTGGTTTTTTTCAGATAGGGGAAAAAAAAAAGTTTAATAATGTTCCAGTAATGAAATTTATATTTTCATGCAGAAGAAAAAAATTAGAAGCCATCCAGTGTTAGACCAAAGAAGTTACAGAAGCAGAATTATCTGTGTGCTTCTCGGTGCACAAAGGCTTCAGCCTTAAGCTTTCTGCCTGAAGTGCACTGCTTTGGGGCAGATTAGTTATAGAAGGGAAATGGACTTCTCTGAGTTTCTCCGTCTATTTTGAATTGCAGTTGAGAATGTAAATGGTTTCTCTAATTAACAGAGTTTAAGGTGTCCAGTCTTAAGACACTCAGTGTCCAGGTGCTCCTAATGGGCAGGGATGTTATTACACGCTGACTTTCTGCATCTGGGAGAGCCAATAATTTCTAGCAAATTTGAGATGAAAAGGTAAAAAATATGTTACTGTTGTCGACCTAGATGTACTCTGCAGTTTGGCATTGTTTGAGAGGCCTTGTTTCTATACTGGAGATACTGTAGAGGCTTTTAAAACATAGAATCATAGAATGGTTTGGGTTGGAAGAGACCTTAAAGCGTTTAAATTGCTGCCAAATGAGTTCATGAAGTTGTAGCCCTGTGCATCTGGAATGGAAATAGGGAAAATTATGATCCTTTATGTATATGAATAAACTCCTGGTTAGGCTTCTTGGACTAAGGATGTGAGGAAAGGACACCGTGTGTGCAGAAAATGGGGAGTGGGTGCTTTGCTGCTGCTGCTCCGCAGGGGCTTTGCCTCTGCAGATGGAAGGGGATGCCCCGGCGGGATGTGGTGTGGGCACGGGGGTGGGACTCTGTAGTGGCTTTCTTTGTAAGAATTCCTTCCTTGTGATTCCTCCTATCTATTACCTCATAGACCAGAAACACAGAGTATATTTGGTGTTTATTTTTCCCTAAAAAGAAAAAGATGGTTTTAATTTTTAAAAAGATGATTAAAATGCTGCAATTTGATTTTTATTGGTCAGTTAGGTGTTGCATACCTCCCTTGGAGTAGTAGCAGTGGTCTGTACCAGCTTTTCTGAATTACTAGGAGAGTAAGATGGCATTGATATTTATTCATTTTCTTTAAACGTGCTTAGGGCTGCAGTGTAAAATGTGATTCAGGATGATATTTCATTGCTGGGATGCTGTGATCCTCCTTTTAGTGCCAACTAGGGGAATAATGGAAATGCCATCACGGTGTTTATCCTGAAGATAAATCCCCTTCTTTCCCCAACCTGGTGTGTGAGCGGGATTGCTGTGCCTCTGCCCAGAGCAGATGTGCAGCACCAGCTTCCCCAGCAGGGAACCGGGCACGGGAGGTGAAGGATTTTGTTCAGCGCGCGGCTGTCAGACGGCTCAACAAGCTCCAGTAACTCCTTGGGTTTGTAACAAGAACTGGATGTTTGTCTTATCTCTGTGTCCAATAAGTACCAAAAAAAAGTAGTGGTTTTTTTTTTTTAATAGAAAAAAAGGCACGCTTACAGGGATTTAACAGTTTCTGACCAATATTACAACTATTACTCAGCAGCAGTGTGCTTGGTGGTGTATGAAACAAACAAACAAACAAAAAAAAAAATTGGAAACCTTCAGTTTTATTTTGAGCTGTTTCCTGTATTAAGAATAACAAAACTGGTGAAGCTGGGGGGATTGTTTCTGAGAAAGCGGTTGGTTCGCGAGGCTGGAGGTGGGTGGGATGGGCGGCAGCTCGGGCTTTGCCGGGGGGTGCTTGGGGAAGGGAAGGGCCGAGCCTGGGAGGAGCAGAGGGAGTTGAGAAATAAGAGCAAATAACGCAGTGGGGCAGGAGGGAACACTGGCAGTGGTAATTTTTTTAATTTTTTATTTTTTAAATTTGAATTTCCTTTTGATGTTCTCCTAACGTGTATCTCGGACTGTTTCAATTTCATTCCATATATTGGACATTTTAACATTCTTATTTATTGTATTTCCATGTAGATTAGGTTTGTACACAGCCCCAAAAGCGTGGCCCAAACAGCAAGAACAAAGGAGATGGTTAGCTGGCTTGTCAGGGTGGTTGGCTGGTTGAGTTTTTGGTGGTCTTTTGTTCTTTGGGGGTGGTTTTGGGTTTTTTTTTTTAGACTTTACTTTGTTTTTTTTCCCCCCCACGTGAATTCTTACCATTTGATCAGAACGTCTTCAAGCTGAGGCTCAGTCCGGTTCCTGGTGGGAAGCGCTCACAGATTGGGCAAGTGAGCAGGGTGGCCTTGTTTGAGAGATGCTGGTACTTCTGCATTCACCCCAGAGAGACCCAAGTTGGCTGCGGGAGGAGAGTCCCTGCCAGCTGGGACCGAGGGGGCAACAAATCACCTTTTACAGCTCATCAGGAGCCTGGCTTGGCAATATGAGTGTCACTGCCTTGAGGAACTAGCATGAATCCATCAACTTGCAGGGCTGTAAAAGTGAGGTGAGGATGATGAATGGGAGGTGAGTTGGGCACAGGGAGAGGACATCCCCAGCGGTGTGGTCATCGATAGTTTAGGCAGCTCCGTGTCTGTTATCAGTGCAACCAGCAGAGACCATGATTGTTGTCAGTAGATTTTACTCCAACTCTGTATCTTTGATTTCAGAATCATTTACCTGAAACGGTCCTCAGCTGGCGTGTATTTTGAAGGTGGTATCTAGCATCATTTTAGTGTATACAAATTTACAGCTCAATTTTTAAGCTTAAATGTGCAAGTAGTGGTGTTAAGAAAAACTTGTGCAAAGCTTTATCCTTTTTTCTAAGCTTAATGTAAAGTTTTTCTGGTGGTTTTTTTTTTTTTTAAAGCTTAAACATTTAAATTGCACCTTCCTGCCCTGTCCCTTACTCCCTCATTTTTCTCATTCTATGGAAGATGGTAATTTTTTGGCAGAGTGTTGGAGGGGAGCAGTTGCCCAGGATCACACGGGGAGGGCATTTCTCCAAAGAGATGACAGCGATTTGGTTCTGTGTTTTAGTATCTTCCAAGATATTTCTTTTTCTCCAAATCCAGAACAAGCTTAAAGTCAAGAAGGCTTCAGACCTTGAAAGATGCTCCAAGGACTGAGCTCAGCCCAATACTGTTTTCTTGGGTTTCCTTGTATTTTCCTAGCCCAGTGCTGGTCTGAGCTGAAATGATGGAAGATTCGCTGTATTCCTACAGAGAGCTGGTTTCAGTGGTGGATTGCCCTCACGGTCAGTGGATCAGCGACGGTATTATGGGGAGGAGGTGGGATTTCTCACTGCAGCTAAACTCCCAACTGCTGCAGAGCACAGAGTGGTAGAGACCTCATTACTAATGTAATTTTTCTATCTGGTGGCTTTTCCAGCCTGCATCAGCATTTTCCTCTTGGGGTTAACTTTTTTTTTATTCTAGTTGTTCCCCTTTTACGATACTAACTCTTCTTTTTTGGACTAGAGCAAAGATAAATCTTCTGCCCCTGCCAAGAAACCTTAATCTTCTGTTATGCCGTGAAACGTTGCAGATATAGCTCACTCAGGAGGGATTTTATTTTCTCAGTGCAGGAGAAGTGTGTGTTAACACCTTCAGCACTGTCTGTGGCGATGCTGAAGCTGTGCACGGGGTGGTGGGCAGGGAACCTTCAGGGTGTGGGGGAGTCCGGGGGATGCAGGCACTCAGCATCCCAGGGATGCTCCCCGTGGTTCCTGTGGACAGGCTTGAGTGCCTGCATCCCTGGGATGTGAAACCATGCTGCAGGCTTGGATTTTACATTTCCTAATAACTCAGAGGCTTGCTCATTTAATTTTAATAGTAAATGCAGTTTCTATTTATTTCTTGAGACTCTAGGCTGTAAAGAACTTTACTATCCCTAGAAATTTGCATTGGTAATGATTATCTTTTTTTTTTTGAGATAAATGGCTTCTTAGCAGGCCTAGAACTTAATAATGGATGAGAAAAATCAGATGCATTTCATGTCCCAAAGCCTTATTTTGAATTTAAGCTGCTGCTGTTGATAACATACATTTACTCCATATAACTAAATTTATCTGCTAACTTAGTGAACGTCGCAGGGAAAGAGAAATACCGAACGCTGGTGACAGATGATACAATATATTTGTAATGCAGGCCCAGTTATTGCTCTAGTTCTTAGCGCAGGGGAGCTGGGAGAGCAGAGAGCTGCCGTCTGTCCCCGAGACAGCGATGTCTTTCAAATAAATAATCGGGGTATCGGGGTTTTGATGAATGCTCAGCAAGCAAATAAATATAAAACAGATGTTACCCTTGAATCTCTGCACGTTTCCGTGCAATGTTTGTAAAATACGACAGCAGTCACAAAGCAGGTGTTACATGAAATTATCTGGGGCGTAAGTTCAACATCTGGCAGAGCTTGCTTCATTAGTTTTGTAATCGTTTCTTACGTATTTAATTTGCTGCGTAGCCTGGCTGGTCAATGGGAAGTGCTTTTGGTTGGAAGCTGCAAATTTTCACAAGTAGCACGTGGTCTTCGATTTCACTAACCTTTGGTTTGGTGGTTGTTTTGCTGTTGCTGCCGTCAGTCTCAGACCATTAGATTGTATGCAGGATGAACTGTAGAATGGGTTGGGTTGGAAGGGACCTTAAAGATCATCTTGTTCCAAACCCTCTGCCATGGGAGGGTTGGAAGAATATTATGGGGTAACTTTTAGTAGTTAAAGTTTTAGTGCTTCTTTGTAAAAAATGGACACCTGGAATACAGTGTTCAGTTTGGGTCCCTGCTACACAGCAAAGCTGTGGACAGGCTGGAGAGGGTCCAGAGAAGGGCCGTCAAGATAATCCAAGGACTGGGCAGCTGCCGTATGAGGAGAGGCTGAGAGAACTGAGCTCTGGAGGGGGCTGGGGGGTTCACAGAGGGATGTGGGGCTCTCAGCCACCAAGTTCCAAGGAGCCGGTGTGTGGAAGAAGGATCAGGAGCACTGGCCGTGCATTATCGCCAAGACTAACGATGGCACCAAAAGTAATGTCTGAATTTTCTGTGTCTGGAGACACCGTGAAATCCCCCTTTTAACTTGGGAGCTCGAGCGTTGCTTTCACTGCAGGGACGTTGTTTGGGCTTGAATTTCTGCAGAGCAAAGCTGCGCCAGACTTTTGATGTACCCATAAGGTTTCCAAGCCCTGCTGGGCTGAACGGCTTTAAGCCCTGACACTGCTCCCCTCCTTTCCGTATTCCACCTTCTTGATGTGTTAGGAATGAATCCTCAAACACCCAGATGTCATGTTCTCCTTTTCTCCTTTGTTTTTTCCCTTTCTCCCCTTCTCTCCTCCAAAAATGAAACACTTTGCTGCTGAAACACAAGCATTTAATCTGGCTGTTATGCAGTATATAATTCTTCTGTACGTATTTTCCATCATATATAATTAGCTTTCGTTTTCAAGAAGCAATTTTAAATATCCACATAGATCTATTACAAGGGAGCATCTGTATGGTGATATGTTTTCTGCAGCTGAAGAATAAAAAGACCACTGGGACGGAACAAAAGGCAACTTCTCAAGTTAATTGTAAGATTTTATTGGTGTTTCACTCCGTTGCTCGAGGGTTTCTCCTGCGAATCAATCGCAGGCTGCCTAATTTATGTATGAGCTCTGGTTGAAAGGCCTCGCAGATTGATTTGCTGACAATGCACAGGGAAAGGTGACCCTAATTTGTGACTTAAGTCTCCAGCACAGGCCTGTTGGGAGAGGGGGGATGCTGAAAACCTGTAAAAATGTAAATGCAAATTTTTGTGTTTGCTTGAAAGGTTCTCCATATCTATTCGGTAAAACATAATTAATTTGGGGTATGGGTAGCAATTGCTTAGTGTTATAGAGGATATTAATGAGGCTTTAAAATCAGTCGAGGTGTTTTTCCTGAAATTATTTTCCTGCAAGATTTTATAAGGAAGTCCTGGAACTTTTTTGTTGGTCAATGTTGATTTGTTGGATTAGTGCCCTGAAAGCACTGGTCTGTTTCAGAAGTCTTTTCTTCTTCTTCATGTTTCTGTGTTAATGAACTCACTCCTTTGGTGAGCTCACAGGTAAAATATTTAAATAATTCAAAATAGAGCCTTGCTGCGGAGATCTTTATTTATCTCAAATATGACCAAGAAGGATTGACAATGAATATTTATGCAGCAAAAGACACATTTGGGTATGAAATAGGAATGTAAAATGGCTGTGGCATAGACCTAAAGGTAGACAACACCTGCTTTTGAAATAATCCAATGTCTTTATTTTCATCCTAATAATGTTCTGTGCTTTAATCTTGACTCAATCTTTCATAGCTTGATCCTCCACCTGGGTATTGGGCAACTGTTAGTGATGGGGCTGGTGTGAACATCCCCTGGGGACCATGGCTGTGGTGGGGCAGGAGGGGGTGTGGGTGGCACTGGTGGCCAGGGGTCATGGGACAAGGATGTGCCACCACTGCCCCATCCCTGGAAACATTCCAGGACAGGTTTGATGGGGCTCTGAGCAACCTGGTCTAGTTGAAGATGTCCCTGCCCATGGTGGGGGGGGTGGACTAGATGGCCTTTAATGGTCCCACCCAACCCAAACCACTCCATGATTCTATGACAGGTTTGCCCAGGCTTTTCACTTTAAAGATGTAATTCATTATCTGGATGTAATTTCTTCTGTGCTGAGTATCTGACTCGAAACTTTAAAGTGTCTTTCAGGATTTAGCCTCTGATCTAGAATTTCTAGTGGTCCAGGGTAGGAAAGAGATTGATGGGGCGAGTCGAGGTTCGCAGTGAGAGCCCAGGCAATGTATAAACCTCCTCTGCCAAAAATAAGATGAGGTCTTTCCTCCCACACTGTCTTTGACTAGATTGCCTCCTCTCTGTACGCTCTGAAAGCTGGGATTTATTCAAATGTTCATCCAAACACTCTCCTATCTCATGGGGGCCATGGGGGAGGCCTGGTTTCTCACTGATTATAAGCTTTTTCTATACATAAAATTGCGTGACTGGCTCTTGATACCACTGATACGACATTAAATATTCTGTTAGCTATTTTGTAAATTCTACAATCAGTAGTAGGTAAAGCATATATCGCTCGCTCTCCATAAGTTGTTTTGCTAATGACTAAGAGCAAGGCGTAGTTCTTAATTTTTGTGCTCGCGGCCCAGCGTTGCAGAAACCACTGCTGCAACTGAGCCTGTTAACAAAAAGGAAATGGTGAAAGTGGTCATAAAAAAAAAGGTAATAAGTCCACGCCCAACCGCACGGTAGAGGTGAGAAAGAAAACGGCAATACCTGAAAATTGTTTCTTCCTGTAAAAATGTCACTCCATGGAGACTCACGTTTGAGGAGGATCTGATGAGTCTGCAGCAATCTTGCAATTTAAATACTGCAGGGATCTAATTTTTCAATCTTTTGAAACTTTTCAAACTCTTCAAACTTTTGAAACTTTTCCTTTAGCTGAGGAAATACCCTTTTAGCTCAGGAAGTGCTTTCACAGCACCTTCTGTGCTCTGCGTGGAAGCAGCGGGCTGAGAATCGCACGCGGGTGTGGAGTCACCCACCACGGTGTGTGGACACCGAGCGTGGACAGTGGCTGAGATGAGGTTATTGGGGTGGTGACACCGGGACGGGCGCAGGTGGAGTGATGGTGGCAGGAGCCACCTGGAGCAGAGCTCCAGGATTTGCTCTTCTGGTTTCCTGTTTCTGCCTCTTCTGCTCCAGCTGAAGCTATCGTGCAGTGGAATTTGGGCTCAGAACCTGGCATTTCGGGTACAGGTTGCTCCTGCAGCGAGGAGCTCCCTCCCCAGAGCTGCAGTTTGAGGGCAGGACCGTGCATTGCAGTTAAGATGCAAAGGAGAGCATCTCTCCCTGGGACCAAAAAGAGAAGAATCAACTTCTCGTGAATTTTCTGGTTTCTGAAAAGACTTCTGGTTTTGTGGAGCTGACACCGTTCCGCTCCTTTACAGCTTGTACCTTCAGGAGACGACTGCGAGTGGTCAGGCTTAAGTGTCACTGATGGAAATGGTCCTTCAGGGGCTGCGTATGTGAATGCTGAAGGTAGGTGAAAGAAGGTATGGAAGAGCAGTGGCTTAGCTCTCCTCTCTCCTTGTCCCTGCCTGGGGACAAGTCAGGAACAGGCAACCAAACCCAGCAGGAGCCAGCGCTGCAGGGAGGGGAACCCGGGCTGCGACAAGGGAAGGGCAGATGAAGTTGGGTATTTTCAAACTAAGCGACTTCTGTGAAATCCTCATCTGGGAACAGGCTGGAGCCATCTGCAGGTTTGTGTTTGGGAGTGCACAGGGCCCAGGAGCTGTGGTATGGTCTCAGAGACGATGCCTTTTGAGAAGCACGTTAGGAAAAGATGGATGTGATGAAACCGGTGCTTTCAGAGCAGCTATTGACTGGAAGAACTCTACCCTGAAGAGTGCAGGTGTGTGGCCTTCACAGCAGCCTGGAGGTTATTAGGTATTGTGTCTGTTAATGGCTTGGCTTGCTTAGGAGGTAGGGTATTAATGGCACTCAAAGCAATCTTGACTAATTAGGGAAATGTTGTGGAGAGAATGGGGTGCAGATGCAGAGCAGTTGCAAGGTCTGAAGCAGGAGTCATCAGCTGCAGCGTGGGAGCGGGTGAAGTAGTTTGCCTCCATAGGAGAACTTGGGAAAGGACCTGTCTGATCCATCCCATGTCACGATGCATGAAATATATGAAAATTATGGGGCAGTGAACTGACGGTAGCTCTGCACGTTGGGTTGCTGAGGCCTTACCCAGAGCATCAGGACTTTGGGAAGGAGCTTGGGCTGAGGGAGACCAGAAGAGAGTAATGAGAATTGCAGAGATTTAGAAGTGATGTGTTTGGAGAGGCTGAAAGAGCTGCTGCTGTTACTGAGCTTACAGAGGAGATGGTTCAAGGGAGATCCTTGTCTTCAAGTGTAGGAAGCTCAAATGTGAGTAGTTTGTAATGTGTCTCTCCAGGTGAGGGGAGAAAGCAATGGGCTGACCCTACATCGGGAGAAGAAATTCCTAAAAAATAAATGAAAAAGGACTGGAATACAGAGCTGAGGGATGCTGAAGAACCAGGGATTTGGATGCACACTTCAGACTGACATGTCAAGAACAGGGTGGGTACGGTCGGTCCAGCCCGTGGTGGGGGAACGGCCTCGGACTTGTCAAGAACCTTTTGCAAAGGTCCTTTTGGCTCCGCCGTTTTATTGAGCACTTTACAGCAGTGTTGGTTGTATTTAGAATTAATCCTCTTGCAGTTGTGTAAACAGCTAAATAAAATGTGACTTATTTAGTTAATAACACTTAAATCATGGGCGTTATCTTGACTTCCTCCCTAATGGTTAAAGCCTCAGTTCATGATATAACAGGTACGAATCTTTTTTTAATATATTATTAGGGGATTTTTTTAGTTAACACAAGGAGTTGTGTTTGGGTGGTTTTTTTATAATGGAAGGAATTACTACAGGAATTTTGTTTAATTTTTTAGGAATATTTAAACACTTTTCCATACATCAGGTAAGAAAGCTGTGAAATAGTGTCCTTGGTGCATTGACTTTCTCTAAAAATTGTTGGCGCCTAAATGAACATCTGTGAGAGAGATAATGTATTAATCACCCTAACCTTTTTTATTTCGCCATGGAAATAGTTTTGAATTAGAAAATAATTTTCATATCTCCATCTCTCTGAAGTTGTAGTTCCTTCTCTTTTATCTTGTGTGCTCCTTTCCTAATTTTAAATTTCTGTGATATGCAAACTGACTGTTCCAAGTCTGACCTGTGTAGTTTTAAATATCCCCAATGTTTAAAGTTTAAATGTACCAAAATTCTCACAGCCTTTTTCTTCCTTCATTGAGAGGCACTCAGCACAGCATAAAAAGGAAGTTTCTCTTTTTTATTTTTTCCTTCATTTCCAGAACTGTGGGGATGCAGATAAGCCATATATGTAATATGAGTGGGATATGCATAGTTTTCCAAAATGAAGGCTGCAGTCAAAGTTTATTATGTTCCTGGTTTTAAATACATCTAAAAGTGTTTAAATACAGTTTATCACGTAGTGTATCTTCCTAACTGCTTTGAAGCTAATCCTGGTGAGCAATAGTACCAAAAAACCCAAGGAAATAGAAGAAAACACGTCACCGTCCTACTCAACACTGCTGCCTCCTGGTGCTGGGTGCGTTTGGAATATCTGATTGATGGAAAAATTGCTCACCGTTTTTAACATGGCAAATGTCACTTGGTGCTGGTGGCCTGTCAACCCCGCTGTCAACACTGTCATTTAATCCCGTTCAGAGCAGACCTGCTAATGCAGCGCTTAATCTGCTGGTGACAACCGGTGATTTACATTCGCCAGCGATCCCGGCGTTGCTAATTGAAATGGATTTGAGCTGGCGTTAGCCATGGTAGAGCGGGTTTTGAGACTTGCTCAGGATACTGAGAAAGATAGATAGGACCGGCTACACCGGGTCAGTAGAACTTAAAAAATTATTATGACAAAAGTGGTAAATTTTGTCTGTATTATGTATCTTTAAACATCACTCTTTTTGAACAGATAACGTATTTTCTCTACAAATCCTTGTTAAGCTGTATGTAGCCTGTGAATGTGTGTGCAGTGCAGATTGCCCATGTGCTCACCTGAGAATCTGGCCTCTGGCACGTCAGAAACTGTCATTTCTCGACACTCTGCTGTAAATTTTTATTACACGCACACTCGGTGCTGCGTGTGCTGACCTCCTCTTGCATGAAAATGAAAGCAAATGTAATAATTTGTCTACCTGCTTTAGAGAGCGACTGACTATGCGAGTAAGACAGTCTATCAAGCTCGATTATTCTAAATGGGAATTCATTTTATTCAGTTAATTGGTGCTTTGCCTCACTCGATCTCTTACATGTAAGTGATTATTCTAATTTGTATTTTTTTTAATCTGATTATTTCCATCTCCTTTAAATGATCTTTGTTGCAGGTATTCGTATAGAATGCATGAGGAGTTGGTATTGTCAGATACAATTTTGTGAGCGGTTATATTAAATTATACATGATTTTAAATATCAGGTATTTATCCCTTCCATTGCTATTCCTGAAGAGGTCAGGAACAAAACTTGTATTTATATGTAGAAAACCCCCAACAGTGAGTGTGCTGTACAGTTCCGTAAAAAATACATTTTTTTTATGATGAAATTTAACAGACTGCGCGGCTGAATTTCAAGGAATGTTTCCCAAGCAGAGAGGTCCCTCCCCAAGTTTCTCGCTGCTGTGTTTGGGGGTTATGGCGAAAAGCAGGCAGAGTAAAAGGAGGAAAAGGCAGGGTAAGGAGGAGAGGGTGGCTTTCCCACTTCCTTTTTTAGAGGTTTTGGTTTGTGTGGGTTGTTTTTTTTTTTAAACTTTGAGTCTTTTTGGGTAGGCGCTTGCTCTTGCCATGGCCAACGTCCCAGGTGCCAACGCGTTGGTCAGCCCACAGTGACAGTGCTTTCAGGTCTCTCATTTTTAATTATTTTTTTTTTTCTGAATTTATAACGCTTGTCCTTTAGAATATTACATTTTTTAGCACTAAAAATCTGGGGCATGACCCGAGCTGCGTGATGCTAAAGCCTGGGGGGGAAAAAACCCAAAACCCAACGGTCTCTCCACCGTCCTGTGTGTTAGATGGGCTGTTCTGCTGTTTTATTCCTGCTTTAGGAGGATGCAGGGACTGGTATCTAATTAATCTGCTCTGAAGTAGGTCGTGCATCAGGCTCCTCGAAAAAAGTCATGCAGCTGGAGCAGCACCACAAAGGTTTTATTAGCTTGTTTTCTTAAAACCCAGGTTTTATTCTTAAGCTGTCAGGTCCGGTGAGGATTCGGTTGTGCAGCCAAAAGAGAAAGTTAAGCAGGTGTAATGATTTAGTCTAGCAATCCCTGAAAATAATGTGGTTTTCTCAGGTTTTGGGGAGCTGGGCTGCGCAAGAAGTGATGGCAGCGATTCCTGATGCTGGGGAGAGCCGTGCACAGGCTCCACACGCCCCTGGATCCTGAGCCCATCCTTCTTGGATGGGGTTGGGTCTGAAGTGCTCTGCCTCCTCGGCAGGGTTTGAGTCAGCTCTGCAATGTTACAGTGAATTATTTTATTAATTTTGTGTGTGTGTGTATCGTTATATTGAGTTCTCTGTTGGACATTAGAGGCATTTATCTACAACAATGCAGGCTTTTAGAACTGGTTGTAACAGGAATCTCTGGCACTTTTTTAAAGGTTCCAGATAATCAGGAGTGAAGAATCCTTCACTACAAAAAATATTGTTCCATGGAGTTAAAGTTTTAAGTGCCTGAGCCATTTAATCATGCTTATCTGTGAAATAAAGGCCGGAGGTAGTAGGATATAAGTAGATCAAAATGCACTGTATCCCATAGGGTTATGAAAGCAGTCCCTATTTCTTTTTCCAGGCAGGCAGCAGTTCCCTGACAGCAAACTGTGTAATAATGACAGTCTGTGTCTTTACCCGGATCTTTTCCTTTCTGATTTTATCAACAAGAGGCTTCTTTTGTAGTACATGGTTGTCCTTTCTTGTTCAGCAGGGCTTTTCTACCTGCCTGCTCTCTCTGGAGAGGAGCTGTTATTATTTTTTGCTTTTTTGCCTTTTTTTTTCCTTTTTTTTATTATTTTAACAGACTGTATCATGGCATTGTGCCTCCTTGAGGATGGAAAATGCTGCCGTGCCTATGGCAGTGGGGTTTTTGGTTTAAAAAAGATAATCAGATAGTTGAGGTCTTGTATGTGATGTACATAAATACAGAGTGGTTTTAACATTATTGTGACTTGTTCTCCTCCCCATTTACCCCAGCCTGAAGAGGAGGACTTGGCCGTATGGAGTGCTTGGTCATGCTAAACTCAGTCTCTTGCAGCAGCCTCCGTGCTGTGGCAACTAAATTTGCTCTTAGTTTTAATCCTTATTTCCTTTAGCAAGCAGAAATACAAAGTGCTTCGGCCAAAAACGGGATCCCGGAATTTGCATCATCTCTCTAGATGTGTTGCCTTCCGATCAAATTGCGGGGCATCGACTCGAGTCATTCTTTCTCACGTTCAAGAGAACAGACACGAGATGTCTGGGCGTGGGTTCTGGATCTGTAATAACCGCTCCTAGCAGTAATTTCGTGAGAAACGTTGATGCTCCTTACACTTTCCAGTCTTTTGGAAGCCTGCCAGCAACTTAATTATGTTTTGTTTGTTTGTTTTTAAAGAGCTGGCCGTATCTGCAGGGATTGATTAGCCCAAGGGCTGGCGGATTTAAGCCGCCTTCACCCACTTCCATGCTGCGCACCCTGGGCAAAGGGCAGCGTTCAGCACCTCCTTCTTGGCAACACCAGCCCCTTCCCTATTGATTCCACTTTTGTTCTGGGTTTGGTCCAGATTTCCAAATCCTCTTCCTTCCTTCCCTCTCCCATCAATTTACATCAACTGCCGCTGCGTCTTGTGAGCTTCCAGTGGACCAGTGCTTTATAATGCTGACTTGTTAAGTTTGAAATTTTGGAGGGTTATATTTCATGCTGAATACAGCGTAGCCTTACCAGATTGCTTCCAGAATTACACCAAATTCCACTGGGGGTGTTTGTTTTGCTGAACAGAAATATTCCCAGTGACTTACAGGTTTTTAGAGCAGGTGATTGTCTCAAATTTGGGGATTTTTTTATTTTTTTTTTTTTAAATACAGCCCATATTTTTTCCCCTACAACATCTGAATATTAACTTCTCACTCAACTGTTACAATGCATAGACAAGACTGAGAAAATATATTTGTTTAACTCAGCCCAAGTAGATAAAAAACTTCATAGCTGGTAGGCCAGGTATAAAACTTCATATGGGTGACAGCAATAGGTTCCCTCACTACAGTCACTGTCGTAAAAAACTGTAAATGGTTTTGATTTTTATCTAGTTAGACCTGGCTAAAGCGATAGTCAGTTGTCAGACCAGATCTGCATGTGATGGTAACACCGATTCATTTTGCAATAAGCTATTAAGCATAATTAGTTGTCTAACCCTAAAAATGGCTCATTCAGGGTTAACCTGGCTGCTGGTGGAGCTTGTTAGTGTAAGACATCAAGACTGCTTAAATTATAAACAGTAGTAGAAGGGATTGGATGAGTAAATCTGTCAGTAGGATGCTGGACTGGAAAAAAGGAATTTTAAAAAATAAAGTTTGATGTTAATAATACTTTTTATTATTCCTTCTTGGCTCATTATATTAAAGAAAAAACCTCAGCTAGATCCATTGAGCTTCCAAACCGTAGGAAGGGCTGCTCTGTATCTGACAGAGCCTTGAAAAAGAAAACAAATAATAAACTGTAATATCAGATGAGATTCTTTGCTGTGCTCCTGTAAATCTCTGTGTGCTCTCTGAGGCAGCTGGGGTTCCTGGTGTCCTCTCCTGGGCAGCTCCTGTGCCCAACTTGATAAGAGCCTCCCCACTACTGACATCCCTTCAGAGCACGAGAAAATTCATTTGTAGGTCTGTTTCTTTTTTTTTTTTTCCAAAGAATACCAGGTGTGTGCTGAGTTTGAATTTAGTCCCAGGTACTGCACAGAGGCTGGGAATCACGTTCACTTCTGAGTAACACACGTGAGGGTGGTGTGAAAATTGTTCTTACAGAAGTTTTTAATACATTTGAGCTTATCCAGAGCTTGTTTCTGGGGGACTGTACCATTTTACGTTGAAAGGAAAAATTCTCTTATGGTTGCTCTAATGACTACCAAGTTCCTGGATTTTTTTTTTCTGTTGTTAGGCAGCACCAAATAATATCCTGTGGAAATTGTAATATTAGTTATATTACACTGCACAACAAAGCTCCACGATGTTTCAATATTACGGTGGTTATAATTTTAGCAATGGGTGCAGAGCCACCATCTGGATGTCTTCTGCCATTTGCGAACTACAGAAAGTAATGTTTGTGTGTTATGCCAAAGAAAATATTTTTAAATCAAGCAAGACTGGCTAATGGCTGAGATGGCAGCCTTATATAATTAGTATGTTCATTAGGGACTGAATAAATGTACAGCAAATTAATAACAACATTTAATTTTTCCACAAAACCCTTGATTTAGAGGGACTAGAGTATTTCTAGACAAGTTCATTTATCTACAACTATTAATTTCCCTGAATTTCTCTATAGTCTTTGAGGCAGCATGTTCTCATCACGTTTTTTCTCTAACCTTCTCTACATTGGAAATTTTTTTCTGGCCTCACGAAACCTGAAATTCTCTGTATTTGGAAGGGTTTGGTGAAATGCTTTATAGCTCGTAGACTCGTAGCTGTGGCACATATGGTCTCCAAAGGATACCAAGTTCCTGGATGATAGGACCTGCGTACTTGACAGGACATCAAGGTCAGGGTAAGGAAACTCCAAAAGGTGCTTTTCACAAGTAATTTAAATTTTGTGGTTGTTACTGGTCTGTTTGGTGGTAGAAGCCCATCTGGTGACTGGTCGAGCCCCACTTCACCTCCTCGTGCTCTTTGTAGAAGAAATAATACATGCAGTTATGGCAGCAGCTACCAAAAAACCCACCAAAAATACATGCACAATTTCTGATTTGCATTTATTCTCAACATTCCAGCTGCTGATACTTAATCTTTCTTCTTGTACATCAAAATGACTTCCAGACTCCGTGTGCTCAGCTGCTGTGTTTTACTGATGTAGAGTAGCTTTTCTGGTCTGACTTCTGTCCTTGTCTATGAACAATGGCTGAGTGTTATTGTCCTGTTCTTGGATTTAATGTTCTTAATGAATTCTTAGTGCACACAACTGGTATCTTACTTTTCCCTCCGCATCAAAACTAAAAGTTTAAATGATAAGGCAATGAGAGAGTATAAGATACGTTTTAAAACCTTTGTCGTCTACAGTAAACATTTTATTTTCTTTTAGTTTTTTTCTGACGTGAGGAGAAAACCTAGTAGTAGTTTGACCTGAAAATTTACCTTTTGCTTTTGTTTTCGTTCAGGTCCAGGATGGAACATTCCTGCTCGCTCCTGCTGCTCTGTGTTAGTTTTCTATTTGCACAAGCTTTACCACCCAATGGAACCGAACTAGCAAAACCAACAGCAACAACAAGTAAGGACATCCCTTGATTTGCGGGGATGGGAGTGGGTGTGGGAAGGGGACTTTGGGTGAGGTCCCCCTGGTGACATAGTCCTGGATATTTTTCCAGGACTTTGACCCCACTAATGAGCTTCTAATCTTGCCACATGACCTCTGTATTTTGTCCCCATATGACTGGTGCTGTGCGTTTTGCTTTCTCTTTCCCATGTATGGGAAACGCAGAGGATGGCTGTGGGAGAGGTGGAGAAGCATAGGGTATCTCCTCCTGCCTGGGCTGCCAGCTCTCCACACCCCAGGAACTGTCATGGTGGATCTCCAATGTGATGGGACCTGGACACAGATAATACGAAATAAAGCAATTACCAGTTAGACAAGAGGAGGAACATATGTAAACATCAGGAGGAGCTACGGTCTTTATATGTATTCTATGTTTTCTAATGATATGAGCTGTCTAAGGCAAGACTTGAGGAGATGGACAATAGTGCAGGGGTCCTGCACAAGATCAGCTCAGGTGAAAAATGGAAAAGCTTTTTTCAAAGACCTGAGAGCACAATCTTCTACTCACCAGTACACCACCGCATCTTTTATTAATTCTCATTTCTATTTTTGGAATTTGTTCCTCTTGCTTCAAGCCTTCCCACAGCTGCGTCCTAACGCATTACAGCCCTGGAGAGGGGCTCGTGCAAGTCAGATAAGGGTTTGTTGGTTTTGGTGTTTTTTTAATTTAAGATATTGATTCAACCATTATGTTCTGTGATGGGATGATATATTTTATTTGCACATTGCCCTTATCCTTCATAATCCTAGCTAGCTATCTTCGGAATCCCCGTGCGTGGTGTTTCAGGCAGCGGCTCCCTGTCCAGGCGATGGCAGCACGTGATGCTGTGCTCATGTCAGGTGGGGTTTTTCAGAGGGAAAGCTGCTCCCTCCACTTGGCTGAAGGGAAATAAAGCTGCTGATGTTCCACATAAACAGTGGGGTGAAGTCTGGATAAGTTTTCAGGTGACTGTTATTGACACCCAGTCCTTATAGGAGTGTGTTTTCGTAGGTTGGTTGGTCTTTAATCTTCCTGTTAGTTTATTACTCCTGTATGGAAGGAGAGCCAAGCAAGAATCAAATACCAGGCATGCCTGATGGCCACTTTGATCGGTTTGGTCTTCAGTTGTAGGAATTTAGGTGTTAAGTGTTTGCTTTTACCAAAAAAAAGGGGAAGGGAATGCCATCTAGAGTGACCTGGGCAGGCTTGAGATGTGGGCCTGTGCCAACCTCAGCAAGTTCAACAAGGCCAAGTGCAAGGTCCTGCACCTGCCTCATGGCAATCCCAAGCACAAATTGAGGCTGGGTGGAGAATGGAATGAGAGCAGCCCTGAGGAGAAAGACCTGGGGGTGTTGGTGGATGAGAAGCTGAACATGAGCCAGCAACGTGTGCTGGCAGCCCAGAAGGCCCCTCGCATTCTGGGCTGCATCAAAAGAAGTGTGGAGGGGAGATATAGATTACATATCAGGGAGAAATTTTTCACTCTGAGGGTGGTGAGAGCCTGGCCCAGGTTGCCCAGAGAAGCTGTGGCTGAGAAGCTGTGGCTGCCCGATCCCTGGAGGGGGCTTGGAGCAACCTGGTCTGGTGGGAGGTGTCCCTGCCCAGGGCATGGGATTGGAACTGGATGACCTTTAAGGTCCCTTCCAACCCAAACCATTCTATGTTTCTATGAACATCTGAGGCTGGGGACAAGGTGCAGGTGAGCACTGGGCACGAACAGACCAGGGTTAGAGGAGCTCAGGGCTCTACCATTAGTAATGACAACGTTAGTGTTGTTTCACTTAGGCCTTTCAAAATAAATAAATTACTAATATAAATAAAAATTTAGCTAAGTAAAAAATTAGTAATAAATGGCTCTGCTGAAATATTGTCAAGTAGTTTCCAGTACTGTGCTCATTTTCTGATACTTGGAGCAGGGGAAGAAGTTATTACTCTTGGTCTGAATATGTAATAATATGGGAATTGGGAAAGGGAAGTAGCTTGTTTGTTTTATCACTTCCCAGAATTTTAATAAAATGAGTAAAAAGGGAGTTTCTCCATAGGTGCTGTTTGTCTTCAAAGCTTAATTCAAAATTGTGTTGAATTTAAGTGTGGTAATATGGATAAGAGTAATCTTATCATCTGTCTTTTTAATTAAAACTTAATTTCAGTGATATGATTTAGAAATTATTAGTATGACTAAACTGTTTTTTCTTAAATATCAAAGTCTTCATTACTTTGCAGTGAGAAACAAGGAAGAGTTTTGTCTGATACACAAGTACATGCACACTGAAAATGTATTGCTGTATAGAAAGTTCCAAGATAATAGGATTATCAAATACATTTCACAGTCATTGAACTAATACAGTATTTTTTTAATACAAAAATAAAGATTTTTTGATTGAAATATCAAGAAAACTCCTTTTAAAAGAATATGAAAGGTACTGAGGGATGCTAAAAAAACCCCAGCTTTCCTTTTGCATGCTAATTGGATGAATGATCCAAAAAGATAAGATGCTTTTGATTCTGAGAGGAATAGTTATAATTTACTGCATGTCCTTATTTTAGCTGACTTGATTTTTAAAAGATTTGATGAATTAAGGTGTTGGGTTTATTCTTATTTTAAACGTGGACACCTAGTCTGTATGGCTCATTTTTTTCAGCACTACTGCCATTTTGCTTCCTACAAGAGTACCGTGAAATTGCTACCATGAAACCTCCCTTTCATTAAAATCGGGATATTCTGGGGTTTATCGCACTGCCATTTACTGGAGAAATTGCACTGCCATTTACTCAGAGTATTCCGCTGTATTAAATATAAACCAGTATTTATTTATTTGTATTTGCATAAATAAATGTATAGTGCAAGTAGATAAAACTTTATGCTTATCAACTATGTGTGACAGACTATTTATACATGACACTCTTCATAGCATTCAAATAAGTCCTGGTTACTCAAGTATTAATTAGTTACCCAGTATTAATTATAGTCAGGACTCTTTTACTTCCTCTTGTATTTTTACTTGCTACATAGTTTAAATGTGAAAGCAGCCTGGGAGTTGCAGTAGTAAAGCTTTTAAGTCCTTTCCAAATGTTTAAATTTCTTTAGTGTTTACCCCATGAATATTTCATGGATTTCATGCCCTTCTTTACAATTTCTTTCCACTGCCGATGTATTAATGTGTGGAGGTTGAAAGGGGAGAAAAAGGTGCAGCTTTTGATGCCCTACTTCTTGCTGGTTTAAACTTTCAAGAAGTTAGTGGGTGTCTTTGAAGATAACTGGAACAATGCATAGAAAGAATGAAGTCTTGCTGTACAATAGCCAGAAAGGGACCCGGAGCTGGGGATTTTCACACTGAACTCGTGGTGCTTCTTTCATATAGAAAGAGAGGCGTCTTCAGAAAATTGAGTTTTGAGGAAGGAGGCTCTTTTTACTTAGTATTTAAAAGCCAAAGGGATGCTTTCCTCGTAGATACACAATTTCAAGAAGTAGTTCGAAAAGCAGAACTTCAGAAATAGGTAGTGTTGGATTGGGAGTTGGACTAGATGACCTTTAACGGTCCTTTCCAACCCAAACCGTCCTGTGATTGCGGTGGCAGGCGGGACTGTGCTCGGTGCAGCATTCAGCGCTGGGATGGCAGATGCAGGCCTGATGGGTGCTGGCTGTAGTGCAGGCTGTGGGTGCTGATTTGTCTTCCCTGCTGGTCTTTTTCCTTTGCCTGCCCTTTATTTCTTCTGCATTTAATTCAGGTGCATTTTTCGTATGTACTGAACACCTCCCCTGGTTATCAGCTGCATATCTGCTTCCTCTCCACAGCTGAGGCACAGTGAAGCACAGTGATTTTTCTGCAGGGTTGGAGTTTTCTCTTCCAAAACCGATGTGAGAGAGCTTAGTCTGGACTTTGATTTCCCCGTTGACTTGGGTCGACTTCTCTTGCCCAGTCATCACAGCACAAGTTCAGCTGGACTTCAAGGGGACAGGGCGGCTTGATAAGATCTGAGAAAGGAAGAGAGTTCTGTCCTTTTTGATGAGTTAACTTGGAGGTTTCCAGTGTATAGAAAGCACACACTGATGTGCAAGAGGCTTAATTATAATAAATCAATTGCTGTTAAATCTGAACGGAAAGTTGAGTGAACAGAAATTAAGCACTTGCAAAAGTTTTTCCAACAACAACAAAGGGTAATTTGAATACTCCGCTACTCACCCAGTCTAGAAATTTCAAAAATGCTTGTGTGCACAAAAAGTACTACGAACTAACATAGAATCATAGAGTAGTTTGGGTTGGAAGGAACCTTAAAGATGATCCAGTTTCAACCCTCTGGGCAGGGACACCTCCCACCAGCCCAGGTTGCTCCAAGCCCCCTCCAACCTGGCCTTGAACCCCTCCAGGGATGGGGCAGCCACAGCTTCTCTGGGCAACCTGGGCCAGGCTCTCACCACCCTCACAGCAAAGAAGTTCTTCCTGAAATCTCATCCAAATCTTCCCTCTTTCAGGTTAAAATGTTTCCCCCTCCTCCTATGGCTCTACTCCTTGATCAAGAGTCCCTCCCCAGCTTTCCTGGAGCTCCTTTAGGCAGGTGACAGAACAACTCTGTTAAACTTCGACCAGGATTCTATTCATAATCATACATTTCATAAAGTGGCACTAGTTAAGATTGCGTGCGCTGTGTTTGCCGTGTGATGGATAAGGTCGGTGTCAGGATGTTGTGACAGCCGCTCTTCAAGTAAAATAAATGTGGGAGGAGGTCGGGGTCCTTTGCAGGTCTGGGTGTCTGAAACAGCAGTTCTGACCCAAACCAGAGGCACATGTCACTGCCCCAAAGCTTCTGTGTCCGATTTGGCTGAGCACTCTTCAGAGGACACTTGTGTGTCTGCTGAAGGGAAAGCGGAGGTGAAGGATGCACCCTGAACCCCCCCGCCCCCACTTGAAATAAAACCCAAATAATGGGTGAGAGCAGTTTAATTTTTCGTTTTGGAGAGATGGAGGGTTAAGTTCTCTGTGTTTTAAAAACAAATTCAGACCTGTGAATAAATAGAGCATGCTGTTGTGGGATTTCTCCCGTGCTCAGGTAAACAATCTCTCCTCTGTTCTTTGTCAGTCGCCAGAATAATTTCAGGTCCCTGACTTGTTCTCTAGGGCAAACCCGCAACTTGCCTTGTTAGTTTCCTTTTGTGGAGGGAGAAAAAAGTGTTTTAATCCCAGTTTTATTCAAGGGCCGCTTTACTGTTCAGGTTCTACTTGCAAAGGAACTGATCTGTGGATGAAGAAAATCAAAGTTTGGGAGAGAGTGTGGAGGGAGGATCGCGAGGCAGTTACTGATGTGCATACACTGCTGGTAGTTCCCTTTTTTTTTTTTTCTTGTGGGTGGTTTTGTTTTTGACATGTACGGAAACTGGAACACTAAAGGAAATGGTGATGGGCTGCCAGCAAGAGCTGTTCTGACGGCGAGGCCAGCGGGACTGGGAACGGAGCTGGGAAGAACCTGTGAGTCAGCCTCGGTGGGTGGCAGGGGAAGCACGAGGGGTTGCCACCATCCTCCTGGCAGTAATCCTCCTCTCTTGACACGATGAAAGTCACTGTTTCATCGTGTTTCTAAAAAAAAAAAAATACCCTCAGGATGATCTTTTTTTTTTGTGTGTGGCTGTGAACAGAAAGCCCTGTGGGTTTGGACCACAGCTCTCTTTGTGTTGGAGCAGTGGAAAATATTCACTGGCAGTGGCTGCAGCAGAGGTGTGATGTAGAGGACATCTGCCTCTTCTGCCTGAATTTACTCTTAAGTTTCCAGTGTTAATTTTTGAATTAGCACTGATTAAAAAAATATTTCAGGCCTGTCTTTCAGTTTCCCCTTAAAATCCCACTTCATATGTAGGCAGTTGTGTTGGCCAAGGATCTTTCAGCCTCTGAGTCCATAGTGGCCTCAGCCCAGTTATAACTTTTGCTTACAATTTTTAGGCCACCTTAATAAAATTATCAATGCAGATATTGAAGAAAATACAGGTAATAAGTGAAACTACTTAAAACCACACCGTGCCTATGCACACTCTCTGCAGAGGTGAAGCCACTGCAAGGCTTTGAAAACAGATGTGCCCATGTACAAGGAAGAAGGGACTGTTTGTGGGTTTTGACCTAATTTCCTTGTGAAATGGTAGGAGGAGAGGTGAGATCTTGATGCAGAGAATTGCATCAGTCACTGCTGGGTTTGCTTGTCCTTAACTAAAGAACTGTAGACAGTCGTCTGGCAGGAGGTTGAACTTCTCTTGTGGCTTTCTGTGGTTGTCCGGGAATCATTTTTCCAAAGACACTCCAAAAACATCAGTTCTTCAGAAGAGATGGGGGATTTTGTATTGTGTAATGAACTGAGGGAAATTTTAATTCTCTCGTGACTCAAACTTGTTGTTTTCCTCCCCTGGTCTTGACCCCCATGGGTCTTGACATGGAGCCGATGATGAGAACTAACACAAACCCCCTGAATCCTGGAGGATTCCGACGTACTCAGCCTGAAACTTATAAACTTCAAAAGTGGGTTAAAGTGGCTCCTTTTTGCTTGTGAGGGGCAAAAGTAGACATTTTTGTTTGTTTCTTTGTCACAGCTTGGTTTCTGTACAGAGTGCGGTATTTCTAGATACCATGCAGGAATTGTGAAGCAGTTTCTGGTGATGCACGTTCATCCAGGCACTCCTTCCAATAGTGATTTTGTGAAACCCTGTGGAGTGATGGTTTCTGATCACAGTTTTATCATGCCTGGCGCTTTTATCTTTATATACTACTTAAATGTTGAGTTTCAGGCATTTTATTGCCTTCCCTTTCTTTGTACTATTATGTTGACTTGAGATACCTTTTTTTCCTTGTATGCCCCTGGTGCACATAGGCCTCTAAAGGAAGTTTTTCCTGTGCCCTTATACTCTTTTTAACCACCCAGAAAGATTCCAGTTGCTCACAAGACACAAACCAACCCTCAAACATGAGCTCTTTTCTCTAACAGTGCAGGTGTTCTGTACTCCTATGTATTTACTGTAATCTTGTGCTTTGGTGATATTTTATGTTGAGGCTTGTGGCAAGATCTCGTCAACAAGCCCTTGCTGCAAGTAAGCAAAAAAAGAAAGAGTTGAGGGAAGTGTGAAGGCAAGAGGTGTTAGGAGAATTACTGCTGCAGTTCTCAAAGACTGCTGTAGGAATAGTTAAAAGTGAGTAAATGTAGTTTCAAAAGAAAAGAAACACACAAACACACCATCAGTAACAAAAATTGCTTTAATCTTGTAAGAGTGTACATTGGTGTCCTTAGAGCCCCCTCCAGTCCCTAAAGGTGCTCCAGGAGAGATGGGGAAGGATTCTTCACAGGGAGGGGAGCCATAGGATGAGGGGGAACTGCCTTAAACTGAGAGAGGGGAGATTTAGATGAGATCTGGGGAAGAAATTAATTGCTGTGAGGGTGGTGAGACCCTGGTGTCCCTGCCCAGGGCAGGTGGGTGGGTCTGGATGGTCTTTAAGGTCTCTTCCAACCCAAACCATTCTATGATTCTAAGACTTATTAAAAAGTGCAAGGGAAGGAGGCTGAGGAAGGCTGGTGTAATGCTGGAGAAACCAGGGGGTCTGGACCCCCAAGGGACCATCCTGGTAGATGCCTTTAAGGGTGGGCTCCTGCCCCAGGTGGCTCCTTTGGCTGCAACTGGGGAAAGATTGGCCTTTTTTGATATTTTATGGCATAGCCAGTAAATTCCAGGTGTGAAGACCTCATCCTTCCCACCTCAGGAGGGTCTCTTCCACCGCTGTTCCACTAACCTGGATTTATTTGGCTGGTTGGAAAGAGGAACATGTAGCAGGGCTGGTTTTTGCTCAGCTAAGGCTGAGAGTTTTGCTTTCTTAAATAAAACATGTTGGGTTTTTAATTATTTTAATGTGTTAAATATTGAATTGTTCAGTTGAATTAAAAGGCTACAGAAGCATAATGGAACTGAAATGCAAAGAGTCACATACATAAAACCGCTACTAACAGAAGGATGAGACTCGCAGATTATACCAGATATAACAAAGATATGTTTTTATATTTCCATTCTGAGTATTTGTTAAAAGTCTTGTCCTTCCTACTTGTTCTTACATATTATCTATGTTATATATAGTATAAGCCACAGAAGACACTGCAGTTTGCCCTGTCCCCTCCTGCCTCCATCACGCTCGGCGTGTGCTTTGCAGCCTCGTACAGCCGGCAGTGGTGTTTTGGGCTGGTAAATGAGATGTGTTTAAAACATATTGTATCTCTGGAGTCAATAAAATCTCTAGAAAGGGCATTCTTGGGTGGTTTCTGTCTCTCTGGCTGAGAAGCAGCTATGTGTGTGAGGGTACTGCAGCAAAACTTTCTGAATGGGCTTAATACTTTCGAATTTAGCTTAATACCTTCTACCCCTTAAACTTACTCTAACTCCAAGTAAATTCTTTGCTTCACCAGTCATGCCAAAAAATACCCTTGATGTTCTCAACAGCGGGTAGTTTGGTTGTGCTTTTGAAAGGGAGGGGGGAGGAAGAAAAATGAAAAAAAATTTGAAGTTTCAATTTCAGCTTTGCATGTAATTCAATAATTTGTGATGCTTTTAGTAGGTACAAGCATATTCTATTGCATAGAAGCACAGATTTTTGAGACCCCAGATTCTGTACCAGATTTGGGAACTGGTGTCTGTAATATTTCATGTTCAATCCACAGACTCTACAGAGGAGAACAATTTGCACAAGGACCTGCTGACTTCCATGCTGATTCTGCTCCTGGTCTTCATCATTTTCATTCTGTTGGCGGGCTATTTTTTCAGGTAGGTGTGTGTGTGTGGGGGGAGCCCTTGTGCGCAGAACTAGCTGGGTCTTGTTTCGATATGATCTAACAAGGAAATGAAAGGCGTTAACTTATGGGGAGGCAGGAGCCTCCATCACAGCGTCAGAGGAGGGTGCCGCGGCGGCGGTGGTGGTGGCTCTCGCCGTGAAGATGAACAGAAAGAGTTTCTCCAGGATTACCTGGTTGGTAGGGGCTGGCCTGGGGAAAAAAATGCACGCTACCTTCCAGCGCAGCTCCTCAGAGTAACCTGGTGTGTGTTTTTCAGGTTCAGAAGACATAGGAAAGCTGTGGTGAACTCCGGGGACAAAAAGATGCCAAATGGGATCTTAGAAGAGCAAGGTATGGAGAGATTTGCTTTCCTTCCCTTCTCAGCCTGAGGCTTGTTTCTGTAGGCACACACTTGTTTGTTAATTAAGAATTCAGCTATATTTACTTGTTATTTATAATATAAGTTCTAGGATTGTTATCAAAGAGAAAATAGTTTTTTTAAAAGAGGTCCATATTTAAGTATGTGCATATACGATCTTAACTTTCAGTTCTTGCTTTTAAACAATTTTTCACTTTAAGTTGCCATACAGCAAATGTTTCTTCGTAAATGTTTTTTGTGCTCTTTATATCTGTTTTATTAGGAATGGCAGCTGAGAGCTAGGTTTGTAGCACTGTGGTCTTTGTATTTAGAGAAAGTATTGCAATATTTCTTCCTAAAAGGGGAGACAAAAGGCCCTTAGCTCTTTGTGAAATTATGGGCCAGTTCCTGAACCCAAAGCGAAACAAGCAAAGGGATGAGACGGGGCAGTTGAAAGGCACCGGCACTGAAATAAAACACTCTCAGGAGTTGAAAACACTTTCCACTGGGTGTATTTCTGTCGGGTGGGTTGCTCTGTGGGGCCCAGTTCAAACCTAGCAAATGTGGAGGGGCTCGGTTCTTTTCTTGCTTATAAATTATTTTAGCTGTAACAAAGAGGCAAAACCTAACGATAAAAAGAATTACATCTCTGTGCTGGTCCCACGTGGCTACGTAGGAACTGAAGAGTGAGTTAGCGAACGTGGCGGCAGTCAGAGAGAAAACCAAACTTCTAAATAGACCCATCACCTTCCTGTTGTGTCGGGGCTTGAGCGCAGGATCCCCGGGGAGCGTGGTTTGGAGATCCCCGCGGTGGCCTGGCCCTGGGTAGTGCCCTTGGGCCACAAAGGGTTAATGCAGCCACCAGTGAGTTTTTAATTTTCAAGTGGCAATCGCCCCATAGGGAAGTGGTCTGCCTTTCTGGTTGCCTTCGGTTGTAAATAAAACTTGTCTTCACCAAGCAGTGGGCTTAATTGTAGAATCACAGAATGGTTTGGGTTGGGAGGGACCTTAAAGATCATCGAGTTCCCCCCCTGCCCTGGGCAGGGACACCTCCCACCAGCCCAGGTTGCTCCAAGCCCCCTCCAGACTGGCCTTGAACCCCTCCAGAGATGGGGCAGCAATAGCTTCTCTGGGCAACCTGGGCCAGGGTCTCACCACCCTCACAGCAAATAATTTCTTCCTAATATCTAATCTAAATCTCCCCTCTTTCGGTTTAAAACCCTTCCCCCTCATCCCATCGCTCTCCTCCCTGATCAAGAGTCCCTCCCCATCTCTCCTGGAGCCCTGGAAGGGGCTCTAGGGTCTCCCTGGAGCTTTCTCTTCTCCAGGCTGAACCCCCCCCCAACTCTCTCAGCCTGTCCTCCCAGCAGAGGGGCTCCAGCCCTCCCAGCATCTTGGTGATGATCAGATCCCCTCCACTTCTTCCCACCCTTCTGCTGGGCAGCCCATGGGGATGCTTGTTTCCATTCCCAGGTGGCCAGTTATGTTCTTGAAGTGCTACGAGGGCAATGGTGAAGGTGTCCTGGAGTGTTATGTCCCTAATGCCGGCCAAGGTCTAGGTGGTAAGAAGTGCCCACAGCAGTCCCCGAACCAAACTATTGCATGCTGGTGCTGGGCTGGTGCTAGGGTGATCGGGGCAACAGAGAGCAATCTTTTTGTTGTCTCCCAAGTTAAAGGTTTTTATTTTTTTTTTAATTATTATTATTTTCCCTTGGCAAGTGAAATAATCTAGCAGCATCACTTTGGTGATGGATGCTAAAAGCTGTCCCTGTGGTCCCTGCCCTGCTGTACGCTCCTTATCAGCAGAAGGAACCTTTTCCTTTTCTAAATAAAACATGCTCACACTTTAATCCGGTGCAAACACAGACATCATCATTTTTACCAATAATGGTTCCACTTGAATTTATTATGTTCCCAAAGCAACTACTTGGCCTGTGGTGTTTTTTTTTTTTATTTTATTTAAATCAGCTTTATCACCAATTGAAGTCTCATGTGAGAAGTATGTTTTGGCCTCTTCCAGCACAACAATTAATTGGTAGTTGGAAAGAACTTGTTATCTGCTGCTCTGGACGTGCTTTTAACACCTACTCTCCTTGTGCTGACAGAACAGCAACGGGTGATGCTGCTCAGCAGGTCTCCCTCGGGCCCAAAGAAGTATTTCCCTATTCCAGTGGAAAACCTCGAAGAGGAGATACGGATGCGATCGGCGGATGAAGGGAAGCTCTTCCGGGAGGAGTTTAATGTAAGTTCTCCCACGGGGAGTGGACGGCTGCGTGGCAAAAAGCAGGGGGCAAATCAGAACCCTTGCAAACGTTTCCAATTCTCTAATTTCCAATTCTCTAATTTCCAATTCTCTAATTTCCAATTCTCTAATTTCAAAAATATTTAATGCATGATGCTGTTATCTCGGCACTTGTGCAATCACACGCGTGCTGTCACGTGTGGTACCCCTTTATCAGGGCAAAATCTGGAACATGAACTGCTTTATGATATGGTGATGCCAAATTGATAACATATAAACTGTTTGAGGCATGTTAACGTTTACAGAAGGTCTTTAGTGTTTGCCTGAAAGCTGGAGGAGAGAAAAATTGAGTATGAATCTCTTTAGCATTGATTTTCTTGGTGGTGGAGGGTTTTTTTGGGAGTCTGAGAGTCTCACCTCTATGGGGAGTACTTAGAGGAGAAGACACGGTGCGGCCTTTCATGTTGCCCTGGTGAGGTTTCATTTTATTATTTTTTTTTTTTGGTAATTTGACCTTTTGTGCTTTGCAGCCATCCCATCCCTTCCCTTTTTGCAGCGCCCTGTGCCCTCTGCCTGTACATTCCTACGAAATATCTAAGCTTTAAGGGTTTTTCTTTAAAGTGTTGCCTCGATCAGAAAGGAGGCTTTATTTTCTGCCCGTAAGCCGAGCTCCAGTCACGTGTGGCCGTACAGACGGGTCGTAACCGCAGTCTGTGGCGAGCTCTTGCAGAGCAGGTTTCTATGGAGAAACCCGGTGTGCTGGGTCTGCCCTCGCTCATCTGCCTCCGGGGCCTTTTCCATACTTTCATTATTTCTTTTCACTTCCCTTAACAGCAGAAGCAGTAGCTTAAATGTCAAATACGGAGTTGTCAAAGCCGATGCACACATTGATTAGACAGTCTGTTAAGTCACCTTCTTAATTGGTAGCGTATTTATATCTGCAGTTTGTTTGATGGTATATTTAAAACACATAATTTCTTTGCCTTATCAGAGGGGGAGCGTGGTGGAGATATTTATCAAAGTCGACAAAATGCATGTGAAAACTAATTTGACGAGATGTGCGCCTGTGAATTTTGACTCTCCTGATTAATTTGTTCCATGGGTAGAAACGAAACAAGCCATCTATTTTTATTTTCAAAACCTGCTTTGCTTGGATCATTTACTTCACCGAGCTGTGAGCGTGAGAGTTTCTGTCTGCACAAAAGTCTGAAAACTGGGGTCTGGTCCCTAGAAGTGAGCGCTCCAAGCAGTGACGGGGTGTGATTGTACAGAAAGTCCGTGGGTTTTTATTTCCCTGCTTTATCTCCTGCGGCTACTTGCGTGGATGTACGAGCTGTTTGTTCAAGCCTGGGAGGGTGAGAGACAGCTGAAAATCAGAGTGATGGATATTGTAGCGGGAAAGCTGATAAATAGCAGTCTGTTCCTGCAGCGCTGGAAGGAAAGGGGTGGAGAAATCGGGACCCTTTGACACCAAGACATCTGTGTGGCACCCTCACCTTCACAGCATCCTCAGCTCCATCCTCCCATCACCTGTATCCACACCTTGAAGCCGTAGCTGCCAAATCCTGCAGGTTTTTGGATGGCCCAAAGCTGTTGGATTTCAGCAACCTGGTCTAGTGGGAGGTGTCCCTGCCCAAAGCAGGAGGGTTGCAAGGTCCCTTCCAACCCAAACCATTCCAAGATTCTATGGATGGGAGCTCTGTGGTGGAGCCCAACTGCACCCGGGGCAGGGGATGTTCAGCTGATGGGCACCTCTACCTGCTGTGGTGTTGGCTTTGAGTGGCCTGGTCTGACGTGTCAGGGGTTGGGCATCTTCAGGGACAGAGATATGGGGTCTCCACTGTGAATTTCAAACAGATTTAGACCAAAAGTGGTGAGTCTTGTGAGCCAGTGGTGGCCAAGCACATGCACCAGCCAAAGAATCGCAGAATGGTTTGGGTTGGAAGGGACCTCAAAGCTCATCTGGTTCCAACCGCCTGCCGTAGAGGGTTAGAAGTCAGGTCCCGGTTCATTTTTCTGGTGAAAATCAAAACAAACCAAGTGCTGACAGATGAAGACATGCAGCAGATAGAAATGATTTTTGAGGACAGTTCTCATAGATTTATGTGCCTGACGGTATTCTTCAATGCTTTTGATTTTATCCTTAAAGCCCAAATTACCCTAAAGAAGTACCTTGTGCTTCTTGCACTCGTACACTAACCAAAGCAGCAGAGGCTCCTTCTATTCTCAGTTGCTTCTCTTTTTTTTATTATTTGATTTCTTTGTGAGCACAGAGAACTAGGAAGTATGTGTTCTTTCTTCACAAGAAAGAAAGGAAAAAAAAATTAAGAACATGAATGTATTCCTTTCTGTATGGTCCCCCCAAATAAGCCTTACCTCTGTTTGTCATCTGTGACAAAAAATGACCCGGATGCTTGAAGTTCGTGATGTCTGGCTTATTGCCTTGATTTTCAGAGTAAAGTTTGAAAACCTTCCTCTAAGAATTTGCTCTGGAAATTTTGAATTTTTAGAAACTTAATTTTGATTTTTGATTTTGAAATTTTAATTTTGACTTGATTAAAATGTCCCTGAAGTTCATTCAGTGATAAAAAGGAGAAAATGTGCTCATGCAGGGGTAGATTGAGCCCCTCGGAAGCATCAGAGAGATGTTGGGATCCCTGCGAGGTGGGGGCAGGTAAGGCTGCGGTGGCAGCCGATGACCCAGCGCCACCAAGAGTCATGGGCTCCTCGTGATTCAGGGGGTGCTGGAGAGGACGTGATGAAGCGCATCCTCGATGAATCACATCTTCCTCTGAAAATGGGTGGGAGCAGCGAAACGGGCTGTGTCCTTGCACCCGGGTCCAAAACCCGCTTCTGTCAGGGCAGCAGGACATTAGGAGGTTCCCAGGGGGGTGCCAGGGCCTTGCGGGAGTAAGGAGCAGAGGATGGAGAGATTATTTTGCCAGAGATAATTACTTTTCATGCGTTTTTCATAGGAGGACGCAGAACTCGTATGACTGTTTATTGGGAATTTGTTGCCTGACTTTTGAAGTTTGAAGGAGTCGTGTTTGTAGTGCTAAATATTTCTTTCTATGCAAAACGTAAATTAAGTTTCTGTGTTTTCTAAATTGTAAATGTATTTTAATCAGCAAAACCACGGTTTTCATTCAAATGAGGAATTAAAGGTCTTTGTTAAATAAGGAATCAAGCAGTTTGCTCTTCAACTCTTTTAACCTCTCTCCTTTCTTTTACTTACGTTCACAAGTTAAAGTGAGATTTAAAAAAAACAAACAACCAAACAACAAACCCACCCACAAATACATCTTGCTGTTTCTTCTGTGGTGGAGGAGAAGTCCTCTGCACAACCCCCTTTTACCCGATGTCACCCTGACAACACGGATTGCTGCTCTTAAGGGGAAATTCCAAGCCCTGCTCTCTGCCAGGCGAGCGGGGATAGTTGCTTTCAGCTGTACAGTCGCTTACTGGTTTTTTCCCTTCCCCTTCGTGATTCAGACCGGGCTGTGGGAGGTGGGAGAAGGTGGTTGGGTATTCCCAAACCACTGGGATTTTACCTCGGTGGGATCCAACCTGCTGACACCAGGTTTTTTTAAGGAGTTCAATACAAGAAACTGGATGAAACTTAGTTCTTGTTTACGGCATTTGCTGTGAGGGGGCAGCTAAAAGCACAGGGTGGGAGCCTTGAGTTGTGTCCCTTGATGGATGATGCCTTTGCCAACTGTCCCCTTGTCACCCGGGCTCTCAGCCACAGCCCAAGCTCGGTGGTGGTGGTATCTCAACACCTTCTGCCACGGCACCTCCTTGTTTTCATCTTCACCCTCTGTGTTTCTTCCTCTCACTCGATTGCTCACAAGACTTTTTTTTTTTTGTTAAACTTGACTATATTTATCTGCAGTCTTAGATCTTACTGATTACTCCCAGAATTCGCCTTGTGCTCGTACAGCGCCTTTCAGCGTAAAAGAATTGGGATTTACTTATTTTCTTCCTCCCTTTCCGCCAGCACCGGGCCCTCACCTGTGGATCTTGGCAAGACATTTGATATTTAACATTCTGAGCCACCAGCCTATTAACAATCGAACTCTATTTATGTTATTGAACCAACTGTTATCGCTAAAAGTAGCTGTTGGGAGCGGTGCATCCGCGCGGCTGGGTCACGGCGCCGTGAATCACCGCGGCAGATGGCAGCTTGAAGCAGCAGCTCAGAGCTTAACAATCCCCCAAATAACTGTGATCTCTGGTGGAAAAATTACTTTATTTCTTCCAAAAGTGCTGAACTCGTGTTCTGCAGTGAAATCTGTCAGGACGTGGTTTCCTGTTATAGAGCGCTGAAAGTTATTGCGGGGAAAAAAAATAAAATATGTTTAGTTCTGTTGGATGCAATATGTACAAATGCAGATTTTCCCTCAGCTGTGCGCAGTCAAGAGTTAGCTGTCTTCTAACACATTGACTTCTGTATCTTTTTCTTTTGCTTTTTTTTTCAGTCATTAACAACTGGATATGTGCAGGGAACATTTGAAATGGCCAATAAGGAAGAAAACAGGGAGAAAAACAGATATCCTAACATCCTGCCGTGTAAGACTTTACCTTTTCTTTTAAATCAGATAATTAGCTCTGGCACTGAGCGTGCTGGTAACAGTGTTTGTTTGCTGAAAATACTCAAGTAATAGAATTTCACTGCTCACAAATAATTTTTCACATGTTGTATGTGCAAAACCTGTCTGTTTCGTGGCACGTCTCTAGTACTGACCATCTCCTCTTTGGTTTTTCTGTAGCAGTTATTGGGTGCTGCGCTATAAAGCCTTGGCTCTCACGGGGTTCTACCAAATTACGCTGTGTCAAGTGGATATTTTAGTGTCTTGGGTTAGTTTTAGGCAGTCAAATAAGGCAGAGTTTGGGTTTCCAGTATTGTAGAGCCTGCGGTCCCGGTGACCTCGGGTGTGGGAGCAAAGTTAGAGCTTTGCAGAGAAGGTTTCATGATGAGGACTTGGAGCAGAGAGAGCTGGTTTGGGAAGTGTGTGCTTAGCCTCACTTGCAAGGAAGTAACGTATTTCGGACTGATTAACATGCAAATGTGCTTACAATGTGTTTTCTTCCAGATGATCATTCCAGAGTGATTTTGACCCAAATTGATGGGGTCCCGCCTTCAGACTACATTAATGCATCCTATATAGATGTAAGTTCACAGTTGGCCACTGTTGGCCAAACTGCAAATTTTGAGTTAAATAAGTATTTTTTGGCTAGTGTATGTTGGCATTTCATCTTTTAACTGCTGTGATACTTGTTTCCATAGGGTTATAAAGAAAAGAATAAATTCATAGCAGCACAAGGTAATTTGTACTCATTTCTCTACCCTGTACATCTGATGGTCGCATGTATTTAATTATAGGTGTGTCTTAAAGGTTATTTTCAGCTGCAGACGGTGGCCAAATGCGAGGCAGGATTTAGAGGTTACAGTTTAAATGAAATTAAAGTGAGCTTGAGGTAACTCACTGCCTTCAGACCCGCAGATAGTGCTCTGAGTGAAGAGAGCTGCCCTTCTCTCCTATGCCCCAACTTTGCTTCTCTTTTTCTTTCATGTATTTACTGGGGGGTTGAAAAATGATGTCTCCTGATAATACGGTCTCTCTAAGTCGTTTTGATACAGAAATTAGTATTTTTTTTCAAACAAATTCATAAATATCATATGAAGTCTTATGATGTATTTTGTCAAAAAATTGGGGAACTTTGTTACCCAGCCACAAAGCAATAGCTGCCCCTGCCCTTCAGAAGCGCCCAGCACGATGAGCAGCTCCCCCGCAGCAGTTCATGGTGGGCACGGGTGATGTTGGACCTCGGCGTGGGGGAGAGCTGCAAAGTAGAATCCCAAAGGATGCTCCTGCCGTTAGCCCGCTTAAAAGAGCATTACTAGTATTTCAAGAGAAGGAGGTATCTGCTAGAAGTGTAGATTGGAGTGCATGTGATTGTGTAAAAGAAAATATGATATATTTTTTTTAAAGAAATATGTGGTATATTCAAAACCTGAGCAGTCTGGAGTAAGCACAGCCCCGGGTGGGCACCCCGTGCGCAGGGGATGGGGGGTTTCATGCCGGTCTCCATCACCCCTCTTGAGCAAAGGTGTGTGCTCTCTGCAGGGCCCAAGCAAGAAACAGTTAATGATTTCTGGCGGATGATATGGGAGCAGAAGTCGGCCGTTATCGTCATGTTAACCAACCTGAAAGAAAGAAAAGAGGTAAAGAGCTTTCAGTTTGCTCTGGGATGTCTCTGTGAGAGCGTGCTCCAAAAAAGCAGTGGTGGCTGCTCAGCCTCTGGCCAGGCGCCTCTCTGACCACTTCCTTCTCCAGTCCCTCTTAGCGCATCTGAATTTCTGCTCATAAATGTGCTTTTAATTTCCAAAATTCAAAGTTATGCATGTAGATACCAAGGAAAAAAAGTTCTGATAGCTAATTTTGTCCTGCATAGCCCATAGCTTTGGTTTTGTGGGTGGGTTTGATTAGAGATGGAGATAAAAACTTAATTAATTTTTTGGTTAGGTTTCAAAATTTGTTATGTGCATGTAACAATTAAAAATCCAACACCTCTTTCTTGTGAGGGTGATGCTGGTCCTTTCTGTCCCCCCATTCCTCCTCGTGCACCACTCACTCCTCCCGTTGTGCGAGACTTTCTGCATGCACTGGCTGAATGCTGAGATGCACATGGCAAGCGTGAAGCATTTAACTTGATTCCCATCAAAACATCATGGAAATACGCCATCAGAAACATAAAAGATGCTTTTTAAATATTTTCTTTTCCCCGGGGGACAGTTTGCCACACTGAGGGCTACACCTAGAGGTTAAAAATTAAAGGTCAAGACATTGCAGACCCCACAGTTAGGCAACAAAAAAACCCCCCAAAACTAAAGCTGTTTAGGTATGGCTAGGTTAAAAAAAAACAACTTCAAAGCTATTCTCATCTTCTCTGCATAAATCTAAGCATAAATAGCACAAGCAAAGTGTTAAAGCTGTGTTGTGCCAGATGAGAAACTCTGCATACTCATACACATACTTACGTACACTGTTTTCAAATAACCTCATTTTTTTGTGAGTGACTGACAAGGAAAGCAGAAAACTGTATGTTTGTACAGGAAAAATGTCATCAGTATTGGCCTGACCAAGGGTGCTGGACTTATGGAAACATCCGTGTGTCGGTGGAAGATTGCATAGTTCTGGTGGACTACACCATCCGCAAGTTCTGCGTCCAGTCGGTGAGTAACGATAGTGCTCCGGCTGGGCCTTCCTTTTAATTTTTAAAGCAAATTGTCACAATGTCAAATATTTTGCTTAAAAGAAATTTGGGGAAGTTAGTTAAACGTATTTGCAAATGGAGAACGGTGTTGCCTGGGCAGGGGAGAAGCTCTGCAGATCAGCCACACACAGCATCTGCTACAGGTCAGTGGATCACAAGAGGTTCTGCTCCCTTTCTTCTTGCTTGTAGCCCAGGGCCACAGAAACTCATTCCTTGTGACTGTCGGGGAGGGAGCACAGGAGCAGCATCTTGACCTTTTTTGGGACAAATGAGTGAATTTGGATACATTTGGGTATTTGGATTAGTCTGTGATTAGTAGCTGGCCAATGTCGACCAGTGTTACAGCTTGATTTCTGTTGTATCCTTGGTCTCTGGCACAAGTTAAAGCTTCAGATCACAAGGGAGATGGTGGGGATGGCTTTGATCTTCTCCGCAGTCTGAGCAAATTGCTAGAGATCCACACCCCTGAAGGGAGGGCTGCTGTGTGTGCGGTGTGGTGGCCATCTGATTCCGGCTGAAGACTGAAGACAACATGGGCTGGTGACAAATGGTGATATGGGGTGGTGATACAGGCTGTGTAGAACTACATGGAGAGCTGAGAACCCCTCAAAATATGGGTGGCTTCGTTCAGCATGAGTTAAGATCCTGAATGGTGAAGCGGTCTCTGCTGATTGAGCATGCAGATCACCTTGGTATCACTCACGATGGCTGATAAGGCATTGCTGATAAAAATGCTCAGAGAAGCTGTGCTCAGAAAGCAGGATGGGAAAGGAGGAAGGATACAGAGATGTTCGTGCTGCAGGTAAGAAGAAGGGCTGGAAGGGACCAGTCTGCCTTTCACTCATTGATCTCTGCTGAGTATGTGCTTGTAGGGCTTGGTTATCCACCGATGGAGACAAGGCAACCTTACAAAACCACTTGGCTTTCTCCAGTTGAAAGAAATGGCCTTGACCCTGGCTAACAGACAAAGCTTGGGAGATAAATACACTTTCTAACCTCAAGGATAGGTAGCGGTTACGGAAGGCAGGTGAAACGATGCTAAGCGCTGCGGTCCTTGCTTCTGTAGTACCTTCTAGATGATCTGAAAGGTCCCTTCCAACCTAGGCAGTTCTATGATTCTCTTTTACTCTTGAAGAGTAGGTCATATCGTGGACCCGTCAGTAGTTGGCCATGGAGGATGCAGCCCCTCTCGTTATTCGTAGGCATTTGGCATCTCATGGTGATGCAGGTCCTGAATCTTTAGACTGAATTTTGTGAGTTTCATCTGAGGCTGTTAAAAGAAGTGCCATGAGAATTTTAAAAGTGAAGAAGGATATAGGATTGGATCCGTTATTAACACAAACTGTGAGTCATACTCTTTGGAGCCCTGTCCTGGGATTATTCCAGTTTTCACTGCAAAGATGCATTTTAATAATATATAGTCATTTTATTCTGTGTTCTTATTTTACGTACACTGTAAACTTCTTATCCTCGAGTCAGGCTCTCAGTGTTGCAGGAATTAAAGTCATAAATAACCAGAGCAGTTTGTTTATAAATCTCTGCATGAAAAATGACATGTCAAACACGGAATCTGTGTGTTCCCTGCAGCTTCATGACGGTTGTAAAGCTCCGAGGCTCGTTACGCAGCTTCACTTCACCAGCTGGCCGGATTTCGGGGTGCCTTTCACACCTATTGGGATGCTGAAATTCCTGAAAAAAGTCAAAACGCTGAATCCTGCCCATGCTGGGCCCGTTGTGGTTCACTGTAGGTATGTATGTGCTCTCTGAGCCATTCTCTTAGCTTCACCTGGAGTTACAGCTATAATATGAAGGCTAAATGTTAATTTTCTGCTCATAGGCTATGAAGTTTGTGTGTGTATTTATGTGTGCGTATATGTAGATACGCATACATATATATTTATATATATAAAGGCAATAAAACACTAAGCTTTTGAGATCCCAGGGTAAAAACAATTTGAAAAGATCTGTCTTTGCTGTCACTTTAATACTCAAACACAAGTTGTTGTTTTGGTTTGGTTTTCATCCCTGAGTGATATTCCAGTGTTTGGTATAAATATGTTCTTTGTCAGAAAAACAGGCTCCTAATACAAATCTGTGACCTTTGCCACTAAATGCTCCTCTGAGAATTCAGCCCCCACTTCTCCCACAACAAAATTGCAGTTTGCTCTGTAAATTATCCACTAAATGCCTAGAAAGTTTTGAATAAAGACTTACATTTAAGAGACTTAAATGCTGCAATTTAAAGAATGTCCTGCATGCCAATACAGAAGGTATTCCCACTCATTCGGTCACACACACCCCAACTTCCTGCCATTAAAGGCTTGCGAAAACTCTTTGAAATCTTACGATAATGAGAGCACAAACAAACTCCAAATCAGTTTTAAAGGAATAATTGCGATTTCTATAGCAACTGCAAGCTCAGAACTGAGCAAGAAGTGTCTTTTCAGGAGCAATTATCATAGCGAGGATAGAATAAAATGAAAAGAATTGCAGCTTTGTTTTCCTGGGCCTCGTTTTTAAGGAAATGGTTGTAGATTCATGTCTCCGTTTCTTTTTTCTCTGGCTTGTGTCAGACACCTAGAAATACTCTCCAAGAGTCCTTGAAGTGTGTACTATTGAAAAAGAGCGTGTTTGTCCTGACCAAGCCAGCCTTTTTGTCTCTTCATTTCCATCCAGGATCCATCTTCCCTCCCAGGTGTCATACATAAGAGGCTTAAAGAAAAGCATTACACAGAAAAAGCAGATTTTAGTGGTCTCACGTAGCCTTTCCTTTGAGAAAGCCACCATATTTTTATAGCCTTTTGCCATATGTTCTGTGGAGACTCGTACTGCGCTTTGAGCTTCATTTTGCACGGGCAGGAAATTCTGTGCTTAGTTTAATCAGCAGAAGTAGAGACAAATTAAAGGAAAATATGAAATATCTTAACAAAAATCTGCAGAGATTGAAATATAATGGTCTTATGGAACATAGTAATGCTATAAAGTGTTAGTGCTGGGGGCAAGAGCAGTACTTCAGCCTGCCTTAGAAAGAAAGAACGAGAGGTGACACTTAATTTCCGCTGCAGTTCAGGATATGACACTATTGAATTGTTGAAAAAAGGAAAGGGAAGCTCATCGATAGTGAGTAACCATCCATTTTTAGTGAGCTTTTATAAAATTATCACCGAGTCATTCTGAGCAAAAACTGCTCCGTCGTAATCTTTTGGAAGTCAATAAAAGGCTAATTTAGCTTTTGGAAGTAAAGAATTGTAGATAAAAGGGGAGGGCGACTTCTGCCATTGTTTTTTTTTTTCCAGAAGTTTTCAGAAATATATTTTTTCAGTGAGCAGAGAGCTCTGTTGAGGAACAGCTGAGTAAGGGATACCCCGGGGGGGTTAAGGATGGATAAAATCAGAGAACTTCCAAAGCAAATGTCAAGGTTGATGACGTTATCAGCTTTAGCAGCGATGTACCAGGATTGAGTTAGCTCTGATCTAAGTAGGGTGTAACCGTGGGGCAAGGGGAGGGAACAAGGATGTGTTAAAAGGGAAGAGAAGTCAGGAAGCGGGGGACAGGCTGAGCATGGGGCTCAGTGGGTGAAAGCTCACAGGATGGAGCAATGAAGACATGTGTGACTCGGTGATCAGCAGCCCACGCTCAGAAGTGGCTTCCAGGACGTGTCAGGAAGAGGAAAATCTCTGTAAACCAAGAGTTAGGACAGTAGGACTCGAGGTGGACTCGTCCACGGTGGCAAAAGTCAAACATGAATGAAAGGAAGTGAGAGGGCAAGGTGCCTTAGCCACCCTGAGGTGGTGGCCCATGGTCAATGGTTGCAGAGGGGTCAAGGAACCGGCAGCTGGGAGCACTGGACCGGGTTGTGGCTGGGCGAGGAGAGAGGGGAGCCTGCCAAACCGATGACTGAACCCAAAGGAATTTGGAGGCAGAAGGTTATAGTGGGCTTGGTCACCGTGAAGGAGTTGTGGGACGTTTTGGTGAAAGGCTGTGGTGCTCCATGGGTCTGCTGGTCTCCATCGTCCCTCTGGACTAGGAGGGCTCGGGGGCTTTGGTTTCACATGGTGTTTGCTCTTCAAAGTGTGTGTACACATGAACTAAGTCATATTACACGTTATAATTTTTTTTCCTGATGTTATTTAAAGCCTGATGTTCCCTGACTGAAAATTGTTGTGTATCTTTGGGCACATTGGGATGGGGGGGAGAGATTTCTGTCCTGTTTCGGAAGGCGTTTGTGGACACGATGGCAGTTGCTGTTCCAAGCCAGCTAACAGGAGGTTAAAGGAGAGCTATTAATGCCTAGCACAGGATGCCATGCCCTTTTCCTCTGAGAGGAAGAGCTGAAAGTCGCTGGAGTTGAGTAATTTATAATGATCTTGCTCCCTCTCGTGGCTATTACTGGATATTAAAAAAATAAATAAGTATTTTGGGATGGCAGTGTTGGGAAGTGAAGAACTTGTAACAAGTAACTATTATCTAATTGGTATGTGACAGCAACCGTGCAGAATAGAGCTAGAATTTAAGAAAAAATATTTAAAACTTCATCTGAGAGTGAATTATTATCGCTGGCCAAGCACAATTTTTTGCCAAAGGTGTTTTCTAATAGGATCTTGCTCTCATAATTTCTGAGCTGTTAAGAGGTGACTTTTCATGTTTAAAAACTTCGTCTGCTTTTTGTTGCTATCACTGCTGAAATAGAACATGAAATTGGGGTTTTCACAGTGCGTATTTCTGTCCAGTATAAAGAGCATAGACTCGACTCGTGTCGTTGCTGTAGCAATTCCTGCAGAGTTGGTAATTCCATAGAGATTTTTGTTTGTTTGTTGTTTTCTTTTCCCAGCGCTGGTGTGGGTCGCACAGGCACGTTTATTGTCATCGATGCCATAATAGACATGATGCACGCGGAGCAGAAAGTGGATGTTTTTGAGTTCGTTTCAAGAATCCGTAATCAGCGTCCGCAGATGGTTCAGACTGATGTAAGTGGACTTCAATGGGTCGAAATTCCAACTTTTCATGCTTCAAGAAGAATATGCTTCTGTATTTCCACTCTGATATGCATCCCAGTATGTCCTGTTCTGGCTAACTGGAAAATGAACACAGCCCAGTAGAAGGATGGGGTTCGGGAAGAAGATAGAGGTTGTGAAGACCACTGTAAGGCACGTTATCTTTAGGTATCACATCCAGGTTTCCCCATACACGACACAGTGGAATTTTAGAGACTGTGAGTGATAAAACAGGAAAACTCTGTTTTAGCCTAAGGTATATTTTGATAATTAGTAGATTCTAGACCAAATGAGCTGATGGAAGTGCCAGAATTCATGGTCTCACTTCCTGTGGTTATCTGCCTCTTTGTTCCTTCCAGATGCAATACTCCTTCATTTATCAAGCCTTACTCGAATACTACCTCTACGGCGACACGGAGCTAGATGTGTCATCCTTAGAAAAACATCTACAAACATCACACAACGCGGCGCCAAACCTTGTCAAAATAGGGCTGGAAGAAGAATTTAAAGTAAGTACGAAAGGCCTTTGCCGTAGGGTTTCTAAGTGTGGAAACACTGAAGCCAAAAAGATAACTTCAAAAGCAGGAAGAGGGTAATCATAAAAGAAAAGGTCCATCAAAACGGAACAGCTTGTTTTGTTTTGAGCTTGCCTGAATGGGGCCCGCGGAGCTGGTGAATGGGGCCTTGCTCAACATCCTGTTCTGCAAATGCTCATTCAAAGCTACGTCCTCTTCTTACGGACCTCTTCCTATAGGCTTGCTGTTTGTTTAGAAAAGAAAAACGGAATTATTTTTTCTGTCTGGTACTGGATGCCAGATCAGATAAGGCTGGAAGAGGGCGCTGGGTTGCGTGCACCTGATTTGCATCTCAATGGGATTATTAACTCCGTCCTGACCCATGGCAGAGACAATCGCAGGGAATTTCCACGTCTTGCGCTGAATATCCAGACCTGTCAGGGAAAAACAAGAACAGTCTGTTTAAAACAGACGTTATTGCCCTGAGGAAATAGTTGGAACTTTTCTATGACTTTTGCTGTGCTAAAATATTTATTCTATGTACAGGTCTAAAGCATTAAATGACATACAGCTGTTAACTGGAGATCTCCCTTTTCTTTAAAGGAGTAATTCAATCAGAAATTGGGAACTGGGAAGAGAAAATGACATAAAAATAAGCCTGAAGTAGAGCTATGTTGTACCTGTTACGAGTCTCTGACATAAAATCTATTGAACACAGTATTACAGGGTAGCTGAAAAGTGATTTCTCAGAGGTCAGGCTTTTTTTTTTTTAATAGTTTATTGCCAGTACTAGAGATTTTACTGGAATTGAGAGATGCTGCTGAAACTTAGTACCTACCAAAGTGCCTGAAAATCTGCTTGTAGTCTGAAAATTAAATCTAAAATTAATGTAAATTGAATTTATATTGAATAGCTGCCGAAATGCAACTGTGTAACTATGATCGTTACCTGGTAAGTCCCACCCCAGCAGAAGCAGTTTATTATTCTTGTGTTTATCTTGCACGATCTCTCCCTTAACATTTATTGATGCGCTCTGGTCACGTGTCCAGATTCTTAAATATTTATCAGTATGAAAAAATTACACGACTGTTATTCTTAATGGTATTTTATAGCCAGGAAAATGAACTGGCTTTGGTCTCGCTTTGTGTTACTGTTTTGTACCTGATAGAGACACTCAGGAACCTGCTGAGGGCAGGTTATGGTGAGCGAGAACCGCTTCTGTTCCAATGACTTCTCATCCTTGCTCGTGTGTTTTATTACAGAAGTTAACAAATGTTCGAATAATGAAAGAAAACATGAGAACTGGCAATCTTCCGGCAAATATGAAGAAAGCTCGAGTCATCCAGATCATCCCATGTAAGAAACAGCTCTTTATAGAGAGAAACAAGTGCTGTAAATACAGGATTATCCTAAGGTTGTCGTACAGACACTGCATCTATGTGTTGACAAACAACACACCTGGTGTCAGAACACAGCTCTGCTGGGAGAACTCAAGAATAGAGATCCTGCCCAGAGCTGGAAACATGAATTCTGCTAAGTTTTAACTTCTCTGCCTGTAAAATTCAAATATTTTCAAAAGCTGTTGTACTGTGCAAAGTGGTAGGTTTTGGTTGTGTTTCATTTTTAGCTAGAATGTTTTTTTGGGGGCGTTTCCATTAGCCTTCCCTTTGGATTTGTCATCCTTTCTCCAGGCATTTCTGCTCTAAAGTTTCTAGAGAACCTAATGATGCAAACAGCAGTATCATCTCCTTATAAATGTAATGCCCATATAAAGGGTCTGTAGACGGTTTAATGAATTGCTTTTCGCTTTATCAATGTAAAATGTATTACGATCAGATATTTTTCAGGGCCTAATTAAATGATTCAGCAGTTTTACCTTCTAAACCAGGATGTTTTCTGTGCATCAACGTACAGTTAGCAAAAGTAAGACTAGACTTTTTATTTTTCCAGATGACTTTAATAGAGTGATTCTGTCAATGAAGAGAGGGCAAGAGTACACAGACTACATCAACGCTTCCTTCATAGATGTACGTATACAAACTTTTTGTGTATTTAAAACGCAAGGCAAATGTTTTGCTGTTACTGATAAGTCTTTTTAAAGGGACACAATCGTCTTGGCTTTCGAAGAACATCAGCTTTTTTGTTTGGGTTTGGCTTACGAGAGTTTCCAAATACATTTCTGATCTGGTGTCTTCAATTTCAGTTTAAATGGTTGTGTAATTTAAAAATTCTTCTTGTTAGGTTTGTAAACCTAAGATTTTATTATATTATAACAAGCAGGCAGGGAAACAGCTGTACAACCAACATCCAACAGTTCCATTATCTCTGTTCATGTCAATGGATATGATTATGTGCTCTTCCAACTTAGGAAAAAAAAAAAAACCAAACATATTTAGTGTGGGGAAAGGCTGCTGAAGTGTCTGGGACCCAGGGTTTACCTGGGCAGACCGGTGTTAATTCCTAATTTTGTTCCCAGCTTCCTGTTGGAACCTGGGCAACACCTTCCACTGCGTCTTATTTTTATTTAAATATGAGAATTAATTATATCCTTAAGCAGTAAAACCCCATTAGTGGTTGAGGATTGTGGATAGTACAGCTGTGAAGATCGCATCAGTGCGTAAATAGAACTGTAGCTCAAAAAACAAGTTAAATATTATCAACTGCAACTATTAGATTTACTGTGGAATGGTGATAATCTCCTTGTGAAATACTCTGTTACCTCTAACTGCAGAATTTCATCCCTCCAGCCGTGACTGTAAAAAGTCATAAAATAATATTCAGGACTCCTCCACTACACTTTAAACCAGATACTGGTTTTAAACTGAAAGAGGGGAGATTTAGATGAGATGTGGGGAAGAACTTCTGTGCTGTGAGGGTGGTGAGAGCCTGGCCCAGGTTGCCCCGAGAAGCTGTGGCTGCCCCATCCCTGGAGGGGTTCAAGGCCAGGCTGGAGGGGGCTTGGAGCAACCTGGTGTGGTGGGAGGTGTCCCTGCCCAGGGCAGGGGGTGGCACTGGGGCCGCTTTAAAGTCCCTTCCAACCCAAACCGTTCTATAACTGTGAATTTGGGGGACTTTTTTGCTGCGTTTCTGGCAATAAGCAAGAATGGGGCGGTGTCACTGGATTTGCAGTGAGCATCACGTTGCCGAGCAGCGACCTCCTCTCCGAGCATCACCTTCCCTCCTGCTTCACTTGTACTCGGCCGGCAGGACATAAAGGCACCCTGGGCTCTCTCCGCAGGGCTATCGCCAGAAGGATTACTTCATTGCCACCCAGGGGCCGCTGCCGCACACGGTGGAGGATTTCTGGCGGATGGTGTGGGAGTGGAAGTGCCACACCATCGTCATGCTCACCGAAGTTCAAGAGAGGGAGCAGGTATGTGTCCCGCAGCTCCACGGCAAAGCAGTTGCCGGTAACGCCTGTAAAATATGAGCATTAATATGAGATAAACGATTTGTTGCCTGCAAATTCTAGTGATATGAGATTTTTTGCCTTTCCTAAAATGAGCTCCGGCTTCACTATTTGCTTGAATTGTTAGAAACCCCACCAAAACTACTGAAAACTGTGGTTTGGGAAAGGGCCCAAGCACAACATCTGCAGAGATGCCTGACACAGAATAGTGGTTTGGGAGTTGGGAACAAATCTTTTGTGAAAACTTCCCTCCCTGTCCTGCCAGTGTAAGCTCCAGGGGCTTGTTCTGACTCTCTCCTGGTACATCGCTGATTAACGAAGAGAGTCCTGTGTACCCTCTCTGTGCTGCAGTTTGAAGATTCAGGGTCCAACGCTGCAACCGGGGTGTTTTAGTACTGTGAAATATTTTTTATTGCTGATTTTGGGTGGCTTTCAGGAGTTACTTATTTTATTCTGATCTGTTTTAAAGCAGTGTTTGCCACCAATGACTCCTAAGCCCTTTCCATCTTAACAGTTTATATTACAGAACTATTTTATTACTCTGTTCTTGGTTATTATCTTTTTCATTACCAAGTGTTTAGAACACGTTTATCACGCCGTATGTCACCTCCTATATCAGAGATTCGTGGCGCCATAGATAACTGGAAAAAACCTAAAGGAACGTTTACTATTCTCTCTCCTTTTTGCAGGAAAAATGCTGCCAGTACTGGCCGTCAGAGGGCTCTGTGACTCACGGAGAGATAACTGTAGAAATAAAGAATGACAGTCTTTTAGACGCCATAAGTGTAAGGGACTTCATAGTTACATACAATCAGGTAAGGTTTTTAAATTTCATGAGGCTGTTTTTTGCATTCGAAGGCATTTACAAACACAATTATGTCGCTTAAATGCTGGAATTTCTAGTTCAAGATAAATGTGGTTAATCAACATCCACCACTGTAGCAATCAAGAGGAAGCTTAAATGAAACATTTTTGCTTGAAGCCCTATGAAAATTCCGGTCAGTAAAACATGTCTGAGATCAAAGCAGGGTGTGGGTGTTGGGGGTGGTTTTTTGTGGGTTTGGGGTTTTTTTTTAACATTTTATTGTAGTCTAGCTGGGCTCGGGCACAATATAAAAGTTATTCTCATTCAATGATAATATATTATGGACCGGACCAGGTTGAAAACAGCCTCCTCGACTATAGCGGTGCAAAATTTATGCTAGGAATACTTAAGGTAAGAAATACGTTTCCATTTCAAAGTGAAAACTGGATAAATCCGCTGTTTTCACGCACGCAGGGCAATCAGGAGAAGCAAAGCAGGCTCGTCAGGCAGTTCCACTTCCACGGGTGGCCAGAAATCGGGATTCCTGCGGAAGGAAAAGGGATGATCGACCTGATCGCGGCGGTCCAAAAGCAGCAGCAGCAAACGGGCAACCACCCCATTACGGTGCACTGCAGGTAGGACTTGGCTTTTCTTCCCACCGGTAGCTGTTTTTCCCCAGTCTGGTTGCTTTGACAGCAGTTTTTCTTTGTGATGAAATCGATTGCATCCCTTAAAAAACAAATAAAAATTAAGAACTATGAGAAAAAAATAGAAAAAAAAAAAAAAAGAAAAATTAGGGTTAGGGCTACATAAAGTATTTGTGACTTGTCTTTTGCTGAATTAACATACACTTAATAGCTGGGAGGAAACAAGTGCATTATAACTTGCCGTGTTATAATTTTGCACCTGATTTTCGCTAAATGCCGTGATTAGGAAAGGAAAGCTGTAGGTTTGTTGTTGTGGTGGGTGATGTTACCCACCAATGCGGCCCTCGAATGTTCTCTCGGGACCAAAATGCTGTTGGTTAATTCAGATTACTAGGAGAATAAAATATATCCCTTATCCAAGCAGGAGGAAAAATGTATCCCTGTCCTCGAAAGCAGAGAGAAAACGGTATTTAAATTAATGCTAAGAGCAGGCTTGTGTAGGACTTGATAAATGGGAACTAGAATCTCTCTTTGTCCTATGCCAGGTGTTTGTCTCATTCAGCAAACCAGTGAACCTTCTGCTCCGTTTTACCACTGATTGCCAAGTTCCCAATCCCATTCTGGTTTTGGTAACTATTCCCTATCAAGGCCATTGGCCTTCCGGTGCACGGTCACTGTTTTGTTGGTGTCAAATAGTCCCTGATCAGTGTGATTAGGAGAGAGAAAGACATCTTTTTTAATTTATTTTTTTTTTCTTCTGGCATTAGGTATAATAAAGCAGATAATAATTATTGAAATATATTTTAGTTCCATGGAATCGTGATCTGAAATGGATCTAAGGACAAAATATACTCAATGAAATGTACTGGAACAAAAGAAACTAGTTATTTTGGGTAAATTAGGTTGCTTTTTGTCGTTAAGGCAGAACAGTCGATTTTAGTTTCTTGTATGTAATATAGCCTCACAGGTAGACTTGCATTAGTTTGTCCTTATATTAATAAATCTGTTTAAGAAATGGCTTGGATCCTAAGAGTCATTAAAAGCATTATAGTTGGATAGGACGTTTTCCATCAACTTGCTTTTGAGAATAAATGACAATAATGCTTTCATCTCTGTCCACCGTGCAGAACTAGAAATCACAACCTCAACAGAAAAATGTGGGTTTGATCACACGGCGCTTCTATGCATTATAATCAGGTTTTGCAACTGAAAGTGTAAAGATTGGGTTCTCCCCATCAAGAATTAACATGGAAAGCGGGGTGTGGGAACACCCAAAGTTGTCCGTGTGGAGGGTGACTGCAGCTTTGCTGGTTCGTTATTTGGGCGACAGGCTTTGGCTGGGGTTGTCCGGGCGCTGCCGCAGCCAGCTCAGGATCTCCCACTTGCCTACAGAAGCTCCCACTAATGAGCCTTTATTGTTTCCAGCCTGGCTCTGAGTTAATTGCCATTAATTCTGGCTCCATTCTGGCATAGCTGAGGTGACAAACTAAGCATCAAAAAATTAAGAAGTTGGCTAATAGTACTATTTGGCTATTCTGTATCACTATTATTTCCTCTAAGATTTTTATCCTAAGGTACGTTAAGGAAGGCAGCTCTGTGGAGAGAGATCTGGGAGTCTTGACGGACACCAAGTTGCCCATGAGCCAGCAATGTGTCCTTGTGGCCAAGAAGGCCAATGGTCTCCTGGGGGGCATCAGGAAGAGTGTGGCCAGCAGGTCCAGGGAGGTCATCCTGCCCCTCTGCTCTGCCCTGGGGAGGCCACAGCTGGAGCACTGGGTCCAGTTCTGAGCTTCCCAGTTCAAGAAGGACAGGGAACTGCTGGAGAGAGTCCAGTGGAGGCTACGGAGGTGATCAGGGGCTGGAGCATCTCTCTGATGAGGAAAGCCTGATAGCCCTGGGGCTGTTCAGCCAGAGAAGACTGGGAGGGGATCTCATCGATGCTTATAAATATCTAAAGAGCAGGTGGCAAGAGGATGGGGCCAGACTCGTCTCAGTGGTGCCCAGGGACAGGACAAGAGGCAACAGGCACAAACTGGGACATGGGAAACTCCATCTCAACATGAGGAAAAAACTTCTTTCCTGTGAGGGTGGCAGAGCCCTGGCAGAGGCTGCCCAGGGAGGTGGTGGAGTCTCCTTCTCTGGAGATATTCAAACTTGCCTGGACACGTTCCTGTGGGACCTGCTCTGGGTGGACCTGCTCTGGCCAGGGGTTGGACTGGGTGATCTCCAGAGGTCCCTTCTGACCTCTGCAATTCTGTGATTCTGTGAAATGTGTTTGCCTTGCAGTGCTGGAGCTGGAAGAACAGGTACATTCATAGCACTCAGCAATATCCTGGAACGAGTGAAGGCTGAAGGGCTCTTAGATGTATTTCAAGCTGTGAAGAGCTTAAGACTGCAAAGGCCACACATGGTGCAAACACTGGTATGATATTTAACAATCCAGATCCTTGTCAAAGGATGTGTGTTTGTAAATATTCTTGTGGGAGGAGAACAAAGGCTTTATTTTATTTTTTTTTGCGGGTTGAAATAAATTATGTATGATGGCTGTGTATGTACAAGGTATTATCAGAAATCTGTGTTTTTACAGATGGTTTTTATAGCATTTCTAAAAATACAACTTGGGTAAGCATTCTGTGTCTTTTAGGACCTGGAGGCACTTAAATGAAAATCTTTTTGAGTGTTGCAGGTGACAAAACAAACAAAAAAAAAATGCCTTTTAAACTATGTATTAGTTGATCTTTCTTTCCTAAAAATGTCTGGGCTTAAATCGGCTTGCAGTTGGTTGCTGAAAGGGAGAAAGGACTTCTTGAAAGTCATCTACAAGTGACGTGTGAAGCTTCAGCCAGACACTTTTCACTGTTGAATAAGTATTATTAAAAAAAAATAATAATTTGAGAGCTATGTTTTTGGAAAAATACATAAAGATGCTGATATTTAGTATTTTAATAGCAGTTTCCATTCTGTGATTTGGAACTTTGTTAGAAACAATTATGTCAAAGCACATTCTTCAGGTGGATGTTTTTTCCGTCGTGCAGATGGGAAGGAAGGGGTTGGAGGAGCAGAATTGGATTATTCGCAGTCACGCTGAGACAGGGAGGACGTATTTCTTTGGGGGTCCTGGCTCGGCGAGTTAATAACGTTAGTTAAGGGTGGAATTGCTGCGGATATTCCCAGCTGATCCTGAGGAAAGGCTCTGGCTAAACTCCGCTTTCCAGCGCGAGAGAATTCAGGTGCCAATTCCGTTCATTATCAGCCTTGCCACACATTTTGTGGATGCAGCAAATCATGTCGAAGGCGTAGCGGCTTTTTAAAGAAAAACCAGAACCGACTCGTCCTCGGCTGCTGGCTCGAGTTAGAACCTGTTGCGTTTGCCACTAGGATTTGCAGAATTATGGTTTTGATGCAACCCAAGCACATTTTGGTGTCTTTTTCTTGTTTTTCAGGAACAGTATGAATTCTGCTACAGAGTGGTACAAGATTTCATCGACATATTTTCAGATTACGCTAATTTCAAATGAAAAATCCTGCCTTATTTTTTAATTTGTCTGTATAAATAGTTGTATATTCTGTTAATTTATTCCATGTCATTTTGATTGTTGACTTTACTGTAAATATGACCTTGCGTTTGCTCTAAAAGTTGCGTTTGCTGTATAAAGTTATTTCTTAAATATAAATATCTTCTAAAGCGAACTATAATGTTCATATACAGTATATCACTATAAGATGGTATAGAAATCTTTATTCTAAATAACATTAAATTAATTCTTGAGGGTCTATTTCTTTGATTATTTTTTTCCCACTTATAAATATTTATCAATAATGTTATCTCCCAATTCTTGAAACCTTACACAGGTGATTTATATTTCATACCAAAAAAAAGTGAATTATGGTACATATGTTTAAACTAAACATGTTTTGGCCATAAATCTTCCTTCTTTGCTATGAAAATAGATGTTTATTTGGGAACACATTTCTGGTAACCTGCTCGTGCTTATTTGTCGTTTATTTCACAGATAGTCTCATTAAGGCAAAGAGACTATCGGAGTGAAAATGCTATTAATGATAAAGGTATCAGAATGTGGCTCTTCATGTGTAATAACGTACAGCCCAACTGGAAAAATATAACTGCTTTTAAAGTCTGTTTTTAAGAACCTCCAGATTGCTGGCAGTTCTGTTTTGAGTCTTACTGTCAATAAGATAAAATCAGTAAGAATAGGACATTTGAATGTTTGATTTAATGTAGCTTTCAAAGCCCATTTATTTTGCTCTTTCCTAAATATGACACCAGCTTATATCAATTTAGAAAGACTATAATGGGAGTTTACCACTATTTTTGCATATCAGAAGAGTCTATTTTGCAGCACTTGAACTTGTCTACTTGAGGAGGCTTTATAGCCATTGTCAGAAATGGATATAAAGCTTCTCTGTAGGCATGTGCATGATTCTCCGCTTTGAGGAAAGGCGAAGGAGATACTCTGTTGAATCAAAGAAAAAGAGTTAATTAACAGTATTGGCTAAAATTTTGGAAAAAAAAACCAAAACAGACCCAAACCATTTTACTAACAGCGTAATGCTAGCAACATTGTGTTGTAGCAAAAAGCACCTCTATGTTGTCACTCTCCCATATATACTATCAAAAAAGGAATGATTCCTTTATCTAAAAGGGGCATATGATTGTGTATATAGATATATTTTTAATGAAAATACTACTGATAATATAATTGGTGAAATAAAGGTTAAAAGTCTTTATTGTAGCCCTGAACAAGATATGCTTGGGGGTTAGAAAATCCAAAAATCACAGGGCATCCGAATGTTGAATAATTAAAAAGTATATCTTTTCCACTCTTTAAAATGCATATATGAATTAATGAGCACAAAGTATGCAAATACGTACTTTAATTACATGACTAATATGCAATGGTTCTGTCTTGTCCAGTCAGTTGGGTTTCTTTCAATGCAAACGTAAAAGCCTTATTTAAAATAAGCAACTTACACTGCTCATTTCACGGTTGTTCTTGCACTATTTTATCCCATTTTTCACTTCCACTGACAACTGCCCTTATCCTGTGCAACGACGCGAGGGGAGGGGAAGGTGCTGGTTCCCCTCCCTTCGTTCCATACCGAATGGAAAAGGTGCAGTTTAGAAATGTCTGAGCACACTGTTCTGAACACTGCCATTTACTGCTTCCTGTCTTCCCATCCACGCACTTCTGTATTTATTTGTACAGTAAATTATGCACTTAAAAAAAAAAAAAAAAGAAAGATTGTTTAAAGACTAAACCTTTGTTGCGAGTTGCTATTAGAAGATACGCTCCAGACACAGAAAGCGTAACGGAAACAAATGCTGACTAAGTTTCCATGACTGCTGCATGCTAAAATTTTATCCATTTTTAAAAAGCCAACAGATAAATTCGCTATGGAGTGAGGTTTTCAGCACGATCACTTGTAGCACAGGGAGACTCAAGAGTGGTTAAACCACCACAGAAAATAACGCACAGAAATTCCCACCGTTTTCCAAGGCAGCATGTTTTTCTGGTCCCCTTCAGATCCCAGTGTTGGGATTTTTAGTCTACATTTGAAGAATAATTTGTCTGCTGGGCAGCCTTTTTGGGTCCCTTCAATAAAAGGTTGGATCCGGAGTTGCCCGCTCAGCGCCACGGCAACGGTGGGTGGTGTTGGCTCTCGGTAGGATGGAGTTCAAGCCCAAACATCAAATACAAAGTGGGTACTCAGATTTTTACTTGCTAACTATGTAAAGATATCTAGGAGGAAGCAGAAATACCTATAATATATTTCACAAATATAGCTATGTAGAGACTTTTTTTTTTTTTTAAATAATTTGAAAAGCTTGCTTCCCAGTTTTTGTGTTCAGCCAATAGACTGCTCGTTGCAGCAGCCTGGTAACTGGGGAGCTCTATCTTGATATATAGATATATATGAATTTTCTTTTAAATTTTCCTCTGTTGCATGGAATTACTTTAAAATGCCAAATAGTCGATTAGAAGTTGTACATTCTGATCCGTCTGTGGTTTTGGTCACTATGTGACTTGACTGTCTGTTCTCATGTGTTAAGGGAGGTTCCAGTTCACCCAAGCATTTAAGCAATGGCTTTGTGACATCTTTATTCCCCCAAACATTTAAGTTCCGTATCCTGGAGCAATCCCTTAAGTGCTTTGCTGAATTGGGCCTTAATGAAGAATGCATACTGTAATTACCAGTGTTTTTTAGGGTATTTTTACGTATCAGTTTTTTAAACTTTTAAAATGAGCCTGACCACCCATGTTCAGTATTTTGAAATGTTTTCATTTCCCTAGTACCATTTTTAATGTAAAGTTATTGAAACTTTTCTGTATAACCAAATTGTATTTAATTTGTCAAATCTTTATAATATATGTATGTATTATACAGTTTCACTATTATTATTTTCTTTTATTACATTTATAATTTGATCTTGCTGTGTTTTTAAAGCCGGTGAATGTTGCTGAATTATTTGTATATGCAAATTGCAAGATCTAATACATTCTGATGCAAGAACAAAGCTTCCTTTTTATTCTCAACCTGCATGGCTTTCTTTAAATCTTTTAATTTCATTCCTGCACTGTGTGTTCATTTAAATTAAGTGCGCTAAAGGAGTTGAAATCCATTATCGAGAGAAATAATTTTGAAAGTGCTTATCTGCAGCTATTTGGAAGTAACACTCAGATTGATGTCTGAAGTGTGGTGTGTAAAAAAAGTGTGTAGAAACTTGTGATGGCAATTGAAAGACCAGGTCTTCCCGAAGTGTATTAATAAGTAAGATCTGATAATATAGCGCTTTTTTGTGACCCTGCCCGTTGCAGCCTTCCCTTTTGGGTATAAATGGGGTGATTCCAGGTCTGACCCTGCAATAGCTCAATAATGGGGCTATTTGCCCAGTGCCTGGTGCGATGGCTCCTTTCTTTCCAGCAAGGCATCGGAGCGGGGCACAGCTGGGGTCGAGAACCCTGAGAGAGAGAGAGAGATGGGGGGTGCAAGGGGGTGCCCAGCACCTTATTTCATCACAGGCTGCTCCGGGGGGTGTCAGGTCCCTGGGGGAGAGGGGCTTTCCCAGACGGGGAGGGAGAAGCTCACTTTCAGCACTCAAATCCTTTCTTTCCTTTTGTACCTGAGGTTTAGCAGCGCTGGGCTGCACTATGCTATCATACCAAGGTAAAAGAACAGCTTAACTTTCAACTGTCATCCTTTCAACCCACCATTAACTGGAAGCCCACTCTAGTTAACAGCAATTTCATTAATTTCAGCAGGCTTTATATTGAACCTCAGGTGCCAAAAATAACCAAGATGCCCCAGTCCTTGTAACAAGTGCCAGGGGAGGTCTATGTAAACCAGGAGTAACTTTACAGAACAATGACAATCCTGGTGTCAAGCCTGTGTCGCCGAGATTTGAAAAGACTGAACCTTATTTGTCAAGTATGATTTAATGAAGCAATATTTATGGGTTTGACCCCTTTAGCCCCATTTCATCTGCTACACCTGGCACCGCGTGTTTTGGGAGGTACCTTTTCAGTGCAGATAATTTCCTGATTATTTTTTCCAAACTCGTTTAGAAGAACTTTCAGTTTTCATGTCCTTCTTGTGCGCTGCTCTAACACTCAAGTGTTTGTGCTTGGCGATCATGCTGCTTTCACCAGGAATGACCTGGTGAAAGGTTATACCTGAAAGGTAGCACAATGTTTTCCAGCAGTAACTTTACCAAAATGTTGTTTTCTAAAAGCAGCAGCATCTGCATCCTCAAGAGGTGTCTTTGCTTCACTGAAAAGATAAATTTACTGATTAACAATTTGCCTGCAGCGTTTTAAATCCATGGATGCATCACACTGAAATACAGAGCCTTTAAGAAATTAGTGTTCAGGAAAATACTGCTGTTTCTCACTGTGACACTAAATAGTACCGAGTTAAGAGTAATCTTTTTTTTTTTGAAAAGCTGCTATTTTTCTTTATTAATTCCAGATGAGAGAATAAAATATTTTATGTGATTGGATTGTATACTTTTTATTTTATACAGGTATCAAGAAGCACAGCTTGTGAGCCCACTGAAAGGTAACTGTGTGAGAACAGAACAGATGTCTGTGTGTGGTTTCAGAAAACAGAGGAATCTCCAGTATTAAACAGCTATTAATTCACCGTGGGTTAATTTAAGTAATTATTGGTAATCATAATTATTGATTACTGCAGTTCTGCACGATTTCTAGTATATGGTTCTGTCTAGCAGTATAGTATCTTAGATCATTATAGATTATTATAGATCATTTTTAGATTATTCAAGCTAAATAACGGGGATTGCAAACTCTGAGACGAAGAATGACTTTTTTCCTGTGCTCACCTTAGTGCACTTCTGTTGGTCTCCTTCTGTAAAGATCAACAATAAACAGCATCTTCGTTAACCTTCAGCCAATCATAGTGTTTTTATTAACAGCAAATCCAAAGTCGCAGAAAGGACTTGGGATCACTTGATCCTCACCTCCTTCGAGCAGGTGACATTCAGCTGTTTAGATACTGTATTGAGGGTAAAGTCTTCATAACTCTAATTTTTCTTGGCCCATCTGATGAGAATGTGCACCTTTTTATCCTATTTCTAAATATTACAAAGAAACACCATAAAGACCTTGTGCTTCTCTATTGCGTTTTTGCATTTTACAACTTGTGAGGCTGAAGATGGTTGTGGTTTTAGAAACTCTGCTTTTAGAAAGAAGACAGTTTCGTTGTAAACAGTTGAAGAAATATATTTATTTTACTAGGTTATTTAAACAATAGAAACTAAGAGAGATGTTTGTTCTGTGTAGGGCATATATGTCAAGTCTAAGCTATGCTTTCCTTAATGTAGAAACTGTTCGATGTGACTGAGAATTTTTCAAGCATTGAACTTCACCGTGAATGTTCTTCATCTTAGGTATTAAAGGATTATGTTGCAATTTAGATATTTTAAAAAGAGCTTTCTTCTAATGATTTTTATACATATTTTCTGTTACTTTGCACAGAGTAGGAGAATTACTAAATTATTAATCAAGTTGAGACTTTGCCAAGGAAGTTCTTTCACAAATAATCGTATTTTTCTTTTCTTTCACCTCTTTCATAGAGTCATAGAATGGTTAGAGTTGGAAGGGACTTTAAAGGCCCCCCAGTGCCACCCCCTGCCCTGGGCAGGGACACCTCCCACCACACCAGGTTGCTCCAAGCCCCCTCCAACCTGGCCTTGAACCCCTCCAGGGATGGGGCAGCCACAGCTTCTCTGGGCAACCTGGGCCAGGCTCTCACCACCCTCACAGCAAAGAAGTTCTTTCTTGTACCTCATCTAAATCTCCCCTCTTTCAGTGTCAAACTGTTCCCCCTTTTCCTCTGGCTCCCCTCCCTGATCACGAGTCCCTCCCCATCTTTCCTGGAGCCCCCTTTCAGGTAATTCCATTGCATTAGAAATTGTCCCAGTGGTTTCATCAATGTCACATGCAAAATATTTTCTAATTGAGATTTTTATGGCAGCCTACGGAGCAAATACAAGCTGTTTCCAAGGAAGCAGCGCATGGGGTAGGTTTTCTTCCTTATTAAGAGTACTGCATACTTTAATAGAGGTTGATGTAATTTGCTGAAAACAGTGGAATCTTGCCCCGGGTCATAATAAACACGTGTACAAATCACTGACTCTTACACAAATGGCAGATGAGCAGAAGGACCGAATGGGAGACGCAAAATCCCTCTTACGGTCAGTTTGAGGATTAAAAGCGATCCGTTGAAGTTCATGGCAAACTTTCCTGGAGTAAGAATTTGGTTCCCAAATGAGAGGTTTTCACTGTTTTGGTATCCAGAGTTGTCAATGATACGTTTCCTGGGGAGCAGTTTGGTATTATCTGAGCAGTTCTAACTTTGCAATTGGAAATCGGTTGTACAGACACAAAGACGCGCCCAGTCCCAGGTGCTACAGAGCAGTAATTTACATTTAAAAAATTATGTATTTCACTATGACATTGTATAGTTCGCTTTCCAGTCATCTTTCCTGACTTTGAAGGCTTTCTGTGAAAGCTGCCTATTAGAAAGCTAGTTTTCAAGATGAACTGTGATTTACTTTTTTTTTGAAATACAGAATTTTTTGCTTAAGAATAGAAGTGCTTCACATCATCTAAAGAAGTTTTATCTTTTGCAGTGTTTTCCCTCAGTAGTTTGTTATGCTGTGTTCTTTCACCATTTAAAAGAAAGAAATATATTATTTCAAAGTATTTATTAAATGTGAATAGAAAGCCTTTTAGCAAACATATCCCATTTGTTCATAAACTCGGGCAGATTCCTCCCACATACAATAATTTGTCAAAATGAGGCTCTGTGTATGAATTACAAGCATTCGACAAATCTTAGGTGCAATAATGCCTAATAAATCATCATTTTAAGAGAGGAAGTCTATTGCAAAACATTAAATTTTCAGAGATTCCTCATACAGTAAGTTACTGATCTCTAGACTTTGCTTTACGTGGTGTGAACAGCCTGAAATACGTATTTTTTTTTTCAGTGCCCGATAAAAATTCATGAACTAAATCAAATTGAGAACTCATCTGTGATGACAGTGCAACTGAATTCAGGGCAATCCCATCTGCATTAGCGCTTTTTTGTGAGAAGTTCGCGGTTTAATCACTTTCCAGGTATAATTCTGTCTGAACCGTTCGAGTTTTGGCAATTCTAGAAGCACGATTTATAGTGATTGTTTCGTTTGTGCTTTTCCCTGCTGTGTCTTCTGGATCCACTGCCCGAATTTAAAGGTATATTCAAAGGTAACTCCGTTTTCTACAGTTGGGGGCTGATCGGTGGTGATGGCCTTTCGCTAATTCTAAAGTTGCTGCCTGAATTTAGTGCCTTATTTACCTAATACCTATATAGCTTATAAAAGCCATAATTTTTAGTACAAGATTTAACTGGAACTTGTGCTTTCTCAGACAATGAGTTAAAAAACAGCAATAGAAATCTGTGAGAAATAATCTTCATTCATTCAAGTGCTTCCAAACCACCTGCTCAGAAACTGTAACAATTGACCTTGTATAAGGATCTTCATCTGAGGAATTAAGATGCTAATTTTTGTAATTCTCTTTATTTTGTTGTTGTTCTAGCGATGAATTCTAGCTTTTTGTATTATTGGGGCCAGTGTCTTCCACTAATAACCCTGATGAAGCCCTGCAAAGGCTCACAGATCCATACTGATGGATCTCAGTGAAGTAGCTTTTCCCTAAATTACCTGATGATTGGTCAAATAAGTTAAAAGTATCTAAACAACATGCGAGGAGATTCAAGGAGTGATTTAAAATAAGCTATTTTTCAATATGTTTTTGAAAGCTGACAGTTTTACTTCAACTTGTATGCAGATGTATTTGCCAGTTTGTACTCCTCATAAATTAAACGATCACAGATACTAACAGAAGCATTTAAACCTTGAAGAAAATGACATTTTTTCTCTCCTATAGATCTGCTTTTGCAAATATTTGTATATCTTCTATTTAAGAGAGCACGGCTGCTCTTGAAGACAGATTTAAAGGCACGCTTAAAACCTTTATTATAACTTGTGTTTTCCTGGAAGTATTGCTGGGTTTGCAGGGATATTTATCACAAAGGATGCGACAGGATTCTGTGCGGTAAGTGCGCGAATAAACCACTCCGTGTCATGCCGGAATATGTAATTATTGGCTCACTGCAGATTTTATATATTTATTTTTTTTAATGTAAAATCACCAAGGCCCTTGTCAACATGACAATGCCTATACAAAGTCCAAAGGCTTTGCAGAGGGCTCTGGACAGGCTGGATGGATGGGTCGAGGCCAATGGGATGAGGTTCAATAAGGCCAAGTGCCGGGTCCTGCCCTTGGGTCACACCAACCCCAGGCATCTACACAAGCTTGGGGCGGAGTGGCTGGAGCTGCCCGGCAGAAAAGGACTTGGGGGTGTTGGTGGACTGTTGGCTGAACAGGAGCCAGCAGTGTGCCCAGGTGGCCAAGAAGGCCAACAGCATCCTGGCCTCTATCAGGAACAGTGTGGGGAGTAGGACTCAGGAGGTGACCGTCCCCCTTTACTGGGCACTGGTGAGGCCCCACCTTGAGGGCTGGGTCCAGTTTTGGGCCCCTCACCACAAAAAAGACATTGAGGGGTTGGAGTGGGTCCAGAGAAGGGCAATGGAGCTGGTGAGGGGTCTGGAGAAGAAGTCTGATGAGGAGAGGCTGAGGGAGCTGGGGGTGTTCAGCCTGGAGAAAGGGAGGCTGAGGGGAGACCACCTCGCTCTCTCCAACTCCCTGAAAGGAGGGTGTAGCCAGGGGGGGTCGGTCTCTTCTCCCAAGGAACAGGCAATGGGACAAGAGGAAATGGCCTCAAGTTGCTCCAGGGGAGGTTCAGATTGGAGATTAGGGTGTTAGGAACAATTTTGACACTGAAAGGGTTATTAAGCCTTGGAACGGGCTGCCCAGGGCAGTGGTTGAGGCACCATCCCTGGAGGGATTTAAAAGACAGGTTGACATAGTGCTCAGTGACATGGTTTAGTGATGGTTTTTACAGAGTCAGGTCGATGGTTGGAGTAGCTGATCTTCAAGGTCCCTTCCAACCTGACAATGCTATGGCTCTATAATGATAGCACCAAAATTGCTCTTTTGTTGTTGAGTTTACTTTGATCACGTGGGCTAATAGAGACTGTAATGAATTAGGCTTTCAAAGAACTTTTCTGGTACAAACTGTTTGGTTTGGATACATTGTTCAGGTATAAATAGATCGTAAAAACCCCCCAGGAAGGATCTGACTTTAATATCTGTTTATCGGCAGTGATACTCGGTGTCAGAATTCTGATTTTTGTCTGAATATTTTACGTCTAAATACAAGATTGTCCAGTAGCAAAAAGCTCTCGTGACAAGCTGAAGGTATGATAATAAGGTCATGACTTAATATGCTGAACTAAATTAAAACCCCACCAAAGCTTATAAAATAGACTTCAGAGTAATTTAATTTGAAGGGAAAAAAATAGCATTTAAAGAGCTGCTTATATCTAACTGTATCACATCTAAAGTACCCTAAAGTCATCATACCACTGAAAATAGTATTTGAGGCGAACTAGATAATTAAATAAAATAGTAGCAATATCAAAAGGAGTTCTGCTTTGTGAAAGAGCTGAATTTTATCCCTTGAAGCACAAAAGGCTGGATGACCTTGTAAAAGGCCTTTCTCACTTCGTATCTCTTCCCCCCCACCCACACACACAAAGAACTTTAACTTGGAATTAAGGTCACCAGATCCCGTATCTCAGTACTGCATATTTATTATAAAAGTTTAAAAAAATCAGGCATCGCTCAACAACTTGTCTGTTTTCCCTTGGAGTTCCCATTTTGGTGGGGGGAACTGTAAAAGTGTGATGTTGGGGAAGAAGGAAAGGGATTGAGCAAGGCTGGTTTTGCTGTAAATGAATTATGGTAAAAATAAGGTTTGCTTTTTGAAGGAATCTGGTAACTGAGATGTTTTAGCTTTGTATGTCTTTGATAATATGGTGTGTATCAAAAATACCGTGAAAGTTGGAGCCCACACTGCTCCTTCGGGAGACTTTTCCTGTGGTCATCTTAAAAAAAAAAGAAGTGCTAGTTCTCAGTTTATGGTTTGTGGCTAGGAAGTAGAGAGGAAAAATAGCCAAAATTCAAACTTATTTATATGTATTATTCAGAGTATATTTTAAATATAACCTGCAAAAGCAAATTGCTCTCCCTCTTTTTTTTTTTTTTTCAAATTATTCACAATTTCTGGAAGTGCTTTGTGCTTATTGTAAATGTCTATGAACTTCTCCAGCTACAGAGGTTAATTTGGCTTAGATTTTTTTTTTTTGTGTGTGTGTGGAACCACAGCCTGAAAATGAGGTTTCAGCCAATCTGAGCAAACGGATGCCAAAAGAGCAGTCTCGCTCCCTGTCCCCCTCAATATTGTCCCCCCTGTGAGGGGAGGAATGGTGTCACCTCAATCTTTGCCACCCGGCAAATCCCTGCTCCCTTGGGTTTTAAGCACTTTTCTATACCCTTTCATGGGGGTGAAAACAGCACCTTCTGATCTCTCTTCTAGAAGTCCAAGAGCTTTCCTGACTCCCTTGGACATCAGAAAGAATGAGAGAGCAAAGGAGCAGCTTGCTTTTAAAACTTAATGTTGTGCATCACATAGAGGAGACTCTGGAGAATAAAATGAGGCGGTTGGGGCCTGTATTTTGTAATTTCAGACCACTGGTATAAATGTTCAAACTCTAGGAACGTAAAGATGGAAGCTATATAGTCTCAGCATAATCTGCATAAATTTTTAAAAACATTTTGAAAAGGTATCTCGTGTATTCTGGAGAGGGCTATGGTTAAAAGCCTTTACAATCTGAAAAGTGTTTCTGAGCTGAGATTATATTCAAAGGTGCCTTCCTCTCCTTGGCTGTTTTTAAATGATGGCTCCTTCTCATTTTTAATACTAAGATATTATCATCTCATTGCTTGCAGATGAATTTTTAAATATATACAAAGACGCAGTAGCATTATCAAATATATGAGTCTGATAAGGATGAGGAGGATGATGATACGGGATTTGTTTAGGAACAGCTCTTTCCACCTTCGGGTGACTGAACTAAATTCTGGTTACTTGCCAGTTGTTTTTAACTTTTTCTTCCACCTTCAGAGAGAGAGCAGCACAAACAGCGTTTGTGTCGATAGTGTGTCCTCCCCACTCTCAAATTCAAGTCTTAGCAATGGATTCCTGTCAGGGAGCAGAAGCAGGAATCAAGTTTTTGTAGGTAACTAGAACTCCAGCCATCTTCATTTTAGTTTTTACTGCTGCTTTTCTCTCCCTCATCCTTGTTTTTTTTTTTTTTTCAGTTTTAGGAGTATTTTAACCTCAGTACAAAAAGACCAGTGCAGAAAACAAATAGAAAACTCTTAAATTCGTTTAGAAAGCAGCTTCCTAAGTTATGCAGAGGTGATATAAACTGATTCCGGACCTTTTAGTTACTGATCTAAGGAGTTCTCTTAACCTTCAAGCAACGTTAGTAACTAAAGAAGAGCGCCTCTGAGACCCAGCTGGCCCCGCTCCCTCACTGCGCCACAGCCCAGGCCCGCACCGGCCCCTGTGGCGGGGAACCCTCCCCCGGCTGAGGGGAGGAGAGAGCTTTAGACTGGAGCCGCCCTGGGGCGGGAACTCTGGCGCCTCAGGCCGGCGCCGCCATTTGAAATCAAACCGCCTCCGCCCTCCCCATTGGGCACGCCGCGCGACCACGTGACCGCCCTTCCGCCAATCGCCGGCTGCCGCGCGCCTTTTCGAACCAAACATTCGTCCCGTCAGTTCGGTTGCGCTTTTCTCCTTCCGCCGAGCAGGTACCGGTTCAGGGCTAAAAGAGTCCCGCCACCACGGGGCGCCTGTCCCGGCCGGGCGGGCTCGGTGCGTCCCCCTCAGCTATGGCAGCTGTCTCCGAGTGAGGGGGGCGGCGGTTCCGGGGCTGTCTGTACGGCCGTCCGTGCTCTTGTTTGGGTGCGGCGCAGGGATACAGCCGGGGGTGCGAGGGTCCGGCGCGCGCGGGAAGGCTCAGTCGGCGCCGCGCCCTGACAGGCGGGGGCGGGCAGGCGGGAGGGGGCCGCGCCGCTGCCGCCATTTCAGCCCCTCAGCGGGCTGCCAGCGCGCCGACGGAGGTAGGAGGCGTCCGGGCCGCCGCTGTGCTTGGGGATGAGGGGTTGGGTGGGAGTGCGGCTTCGTGGGGAGGAAGAGACGTGTCCGCCCGGCCCGATCCCCCCTTACCCCATTCGTGGAGGGGGGATCGGGCCNGGCGCTTGTGGCTTGTAGGAGTTGGTGGCAGCTGTGAACAGCGCGCTTTGGGTAAGGAAAACTGCAGGCTGTCGTTTGCTGTAACGTACGGGTAAAGGCTTTTCTTAGAGGTGCTGTCAAATTCGTCCAAGGACGTGCTTTGTTTTTCTTCAACAAGTGTTTAATCCCGTGAAACCGAGCAAAAAAAGTTCAGAGGGATCGCTCTTAACTACATTACGTCCCTTGTTTTTAGCTTGAGGCTTTCAGCTGTACAATATTTCGTAGTTCATGCTACATATGCTTTTTTCAGCCTTCTTTTCGGGTGTCTTCCTGCGAGTGCCCCTTCCTGGTAATGCCGCTCTTTCCTCCTGCTTCAGGAGGGTACAACTGCAGTCTCTGCTCACTTCAGAATCAAGTCTGAGAATTTCCATGTGGGTAGGAGAGTGTGTAATGTCTAGATTTAGGCGAGGAGGAGTGGTGGTTTAACTCAAAATAGTTTTAAGTTGCTTATGGGATGAAATACAGCATGTGTCGGAGGCTCTGATGGGTAGCAAATACCTACTGCGAATGTACAGGTAGCGTCAACGCGTTTGCAGGAGCATGTGGTGATTGCTCTTGCCAACCTGTATAAACTTCAGTTTCTCCTAATAACGCAGTGCCTTTAACTTCCCGTTTAAGGTGCCAGTGGCAGCTCATGGTAAATAGTTCCCAGTTTTCTACACAGGCAATATGTAAATGCGCTGAGGTTCTTCTGCTGTGCGTTGGAAAATGTCACTTTGGACAGAAGTAAAAAAAAAATAAAAAAAATTACCTTGATTTACTTTCATAAATATGTGAAGCGTTATTTGGATGAGTACTTTTGACATTCTTTTATAGGTAAGATTCCTTACATTTGAATTTGAAGATGCCGCTCTTTGGGAATATTGTTGTAATTAAACGGAATGGGACTGATGGAATTACTTTCCCGCTCACTGCAAGTTCTTGTTTATTTGGAAGGTGAGAATTAGTTGACTACTTGCCTACAGCAAAATAATGTTAGTGGTATTTTTCCTGCAGATCTTTTAATACTTACTTGCAAAAATAAATATTTGTTTATTTGTGAATGATGTTCAGGGGAAGGAAGGGGATGTTGGACTAAGGTTAATTGTAAGACTAGAAAGCTGAACTTAGTATTTGTTAGCTGCTTTTTATAGCCCTTTCCTTGCCAGAACTACCTTTTTTTTTTTTTAATTTTATTTTTAAATTTCTGGCCAAAGGAAACCCGGGGAAGGGATTGAAAGTAATGCACAGTTGACAAGCCAGTGATGGTGGCATTTAATCTAGAGGCAGTTTCCAGATAATTGGCTGGTGAAGAGCAGTGAAGCACATGGCTTGTATCATCTTCATTAATCAGTGCTCTTGTTTTTTTATTTTTTTTTTTTTCTCCAAAACCTCAGTAAAGGAATGCATCAGCCAACATCTAGAGTTAATATTAAAAATGAATAAGAACTTTTACCTCCTTCTCCAATCTTGAAACTTAATTTGACTTACACAGTTGAGTGATAGTGTGTTTTGAGCTCGATCCAGGTATTTTACATTAATATATAAAATTAATATACCTGGGTGTTATGTGTGAAGATGATCTTACTATAAGTAGGCCTCAAATAAAATGTTTTTACTTCTCTTACACTAGGTCTGTTCATCACTTTATTGGCTGGTAGATTTCTTAAATAGCTGTAATTATTCAATGCAGAATTGAGTCCATGGGAGGCACTCCTGTGTCAATAGTGCTGGTGTTTGCCTTTAGCAGAGCTGCTGGACGGGTGATAGTTCGTGGCACAAACATTAATTTCTGCCAGTTGCAGCAGTGAGAGGTGTTGGGTATTTCTGTGAACAGTACCTCTGGTATGATAGCAGATGTGTTTGTTGCCCAAGACATAGAACATGGCAAAAGTGTTAGAGATTAGCTTTAACAAAAAAAAGCTAAAGTTTGTACACTTAGAAACCCAGCTTTCACTTACTAACAGCTTTTGAGAAGGTAGAAGTGTCTAATATTCCACAGGTTTTTGGCAACTCGCAAGTCAGGAAAGGGGTAATCTCAAACCACCAGATGTCTATTATAGACAGGTGTCTTCTGGCTTGTTAACTGCTTTTTTCACAATTCTGGTATTCCACGTATTTTTTCTGGCATGGATTCTCTGAGGCAGAAGTGTGAACTCCTTTTATTGCTTGCCACAGTTGAAACACTTAGTCCATTTTCATCATATTACCAAATTTAAGAAAGTATCATCCTGCAGTACCATTATTACCTGAAAAGTTGGGAGATCACCTAATTCTATAGCAGTCAGATTTTTACGTCTTTTGTGTGTCTTGGAACTCAAATTGTATTTTCACCCACAGGAGAACAGAATGTGATATTCGCATCCAATTGCCTCAGGTCTCAAAAGAACACTGTAAAATTGAAGTAAATGAAAACAAGGAGGTAGGAGACACATATTTTAATGATATATGCATTGCATCGTTGCATCTCAGCAGGCTACTGAAATGTTGGTTTTATTTTTAGGCAATATTGACTAATTTGAGTACAGTAAATCCTACACAGCTGAACGGTGGTTGTTTTCAGCAACCTGTACCTCTGAAGCACGGCGATGTGTTAACCATTATTGATCGTTCTTTCAGGTAAGTGTGGATGACAAAGTTTTAATGCCTCAATCAGTTCAGCTTTGTGGACACTCGGTCTTAGTGCTGTTTGAAGATACAGAAGACGGCTGTAGATAAATGGGAAAAACTAAACTGTCCTTTTACCATCTTCAGAAACAGAAGTTAATCCAATTTATTTCATATTTCTTTACACAGTCTTAGAGAATTTCTTCAGAAGGCAGGATTGCTTAAAGATATTTTTTTCCTTATCTGTTATATATTGCATTAAACTAAAGCAATAAAGATAGAATTGTCTAGAGAGATCATTTTGATTTTGCTTCAAGGGTAGTCAGTTTTAGGGGAAAACTTAAATTTCTTTTCATTTAGTTACAGCCTTTAAAAGAGATACGTGTGTATTGTGGGGAGTGGACAAGTATTGCTAGGCTATTTATCTTAATAAGGGGAATTTAGTTATCTGGTTGACAAAAAATTGTCTTTTTTTAAATATTTCTTCCAGATTTGAATATCCTCGCCCATCAACTCCAAGGAAGAGACGTTCTAGGACTCCGAAAGATGAAACGCTGCAGGTAATTTTGTGGCAATTTGTTACAAAACATTAGTCATAATGATGATATGGTCTTCTGTTTACTTGTTCTGATTTCTTACTTGGAATACTCAATTTTTCAGCTATAGGCCCCTTTTCTGTTTGAAAATGCAAGTAAACTCCTCTAGATTAATAAATTATTGATTTTTTAAAAAAGTATTTATTTTAGACTTACAGTTTTTGGTAATAGACACTTAATAATCTGTGATGTTACTAGTATAGGTAAGCTATTAAAAATTAATCCTTAGCTTTTTCAAGGAGAGGATGGGCTGCAGGAAATGCAGAGCATGGGCATTGGATATTCTTGTACTTTAAATGCCCTAGAGAATAAGCGTTCTTTTTTTTCAAAAATAATGTGCTATTCTGTGTGCTGATATACTAATGTATTGTTGGAATTTATAAATATCAAACTAAGCCTATCTTTTAATTCTTGATTTTCATTAGTTTCTTTTTTTTTTGTTGTTGCCAAAACTTTCCCCTTTAAAGGGGAGAGTGTTAGTTTGTGAGTACTGTGGCTATTGAAAGTTTTGGGGTTTTTTATGTTATGGTTCTCTTATTTAAATAAAAATCTTCCACTAGGTCTGGATTCAAATGTGCTCGTATATATTATGCTACAGCTGCTTTTAGAGCTAGTAATTTCAGTGATACAACAAGATTTCAGCTTGTGCTTTCTAGGGCCTCAAATGTGTATTGGTCAATGTTCCTACGTTTTGAAATAATCTAGAATTTCATTTGAGTGCTTTTAGTAAACAATGCATATGCTTTTTATAAATCTAGTGGTTTTCAATGTAGAGTAAAATATTTGTTGCTCTGCTGTAATATTGTACAAATTTACAGGTTCTTCATGTTCAGCAGGTGGCAGAAGTGGAATCATTTCACCAACAACCTTCAGGACCTAAAAGTCCTCGTGCTTCAGGTTGGTACCTGGTTTATGGGGGCTTTATTTTCTTCTTCCCCCTTAACTGCATTTATTCTTAGCATAAGAGGAAATACAAGGTTGAAAAGAGGAAAATAAATGTATTTTAAGACTTTCCAATCTGAGTACAATACACCTGGTTGTGTCAGTGCACTACGTTATCATACCTACATGCTGTGGTTTACCAAAGCTGAGTCCTGCCAGGAGAAATCAGTTTAATTGTGTCCTGACAAATGGGCAGTAACAGCCTGAAATTGGCAAAATCCATATATATTTCTTTAGATGATTTGTGCAAATCCAGTTTATGAAGATTGTGGCTAAGAAGGGAATTAAGTGCACCAGCTTTGTAAGTGCAATACAAATGCCAGTTGAAACTGATCCGTGAAATAGATCCTTTTGAGCAAACAATGCATTATCTCATGTATTCTTTCCTAAGAAGAAATTATACCTGTTTCAAGGTATAATTTTGGAGATACATAGGAAGGATTAATTTTGCTGATTGAAATAATAGTTTACAATAGCTGTGTCGTGTAGACCCAGTAAAAATCTTCTAGATCTACTAAGTCTGGGTAGTTAAAGACCATGGACCGGTTAAATGCCAGGACTTCTCCTTCCCGTCCTTCCTGTCTTAAGTAATGCCGCTGTCATGGGAAGGTACAGGGTTTGTTGGAGGCTATTTATGTACAGAATTCTGTGCTCATAGATTTGTTTTGTAGCAGCCCTGAAAGATGTATATGAGCCATTGATTCTTAAGAAAAGCAAAAGCATGAAATACCAAGTGTCTTACCTGAATATGGAATAAATTCCAGATTACAACTCGAACATTTCAATACTAATGCTTCTATTATGAGAGAAATTGTTAGTGTTAACAGAGCTTTATTTACAGTGCTGTGTACTGGCCATCTCAGGAGAGGAAAGGAAGGAATATTTATCTGTATTTATGGAACTCCTATTTTAGTTCTGCAATTTTTAGGTAAATCTGCATTTGTATTACTTTTTGTTTTGCTTACTTTGTAGATAATGCTGAGCGTGAAGAAAAAAATGCCAATGAAATTAAACAAAGTACAGAGGAAAATATTTCCAAAGCTTTACCCATCAACAAACTACAAACACCCAAATCTTCATACAGAATACATCAATCTATTAAAAAGCAAAATGAAATGTCTCCCTTCAGTAAACTCTATGAAAAACTGAAAGAAGAGATGAAAGTGAAAAAATCTCTGCAAGAGGGAAATGTATCTCAACAAGCTGCAAAAGAAGACGGTAAGAGAGTTCCACTAGAACCAAGCACTCAGATTTCATCATGGAGTTGTGTTATTGATCTGGGAAGCCTGATGAAGGAAAAAGAAATAGGCAGAAGTGGAAATATTGAAGAATGTAAAATAACAATGAGGCCGGAAGCAATCGGTTCGGAACTTAACCAGAGCTCAGCTGTAGGAAGTGCAACCAAGAAGAGTCTTACTAGAAGTCCTCGAACTCCTGTTTCAAAGGAGGGGTCGAGAGATACTGGGAGAAGCCACTCACAGGATCACAAGGAGATAAGTACAGCAGAAGAATCTAAAGGTACTGAAGTTACACCCAAACCCAGCAAGGAGAATGATGGAAATGCAGCGTTTTTACTGAGTCAGTGCTCTATAGAACGCTTGGGTTGTGCAGATAGAATACACAGCTCTGCAATAGCATTAGGTAAACTAGTACAAACAACTAACGTGACAAATGTTGCTGAAGTTGATAAATATGTTCTGTCTACGCCAACACCCACAAGGAGGAGTCCTCGGTCTCCTTTCGTGCTGCCTACCAAAGAAATTAGCGGAATGAATCCTTTAAATACCGATACTCCAACAACTCGACGACGTGTGTCGTTGAAACGGAAGTCTCTTCCAGAAATTTCAGCTGAATCTCAACGGGAAGCTTCACGGTGCAGAAATGATAGCCTCAACCAGCTGCCTTTGGCAGAAAATAAATGCTTGAAACAAAGACGAAGTAGTAAACAACATACACCAAAAGCTGTAGCAGAAGAAGTGCTGAAAGAAATTTGTGATCAGGCAAACTTTGGTAACTCCAAAGAGGGACATTCTGAAACTCCTGTCTCTCTTTCCAATTCCAAGAGTTCCAGAAGAAGTAACAGGCGAAGCAAAGAATTATCAAACAAAAGTGTCTGTTCGGAGACACTGCCTTCAGAAGAGTTAACATCGGAACTGGCATCTCCTGCTGGTCAGAAATCTGAGTCTGGAAGAAGAAGAGGTGGGCTAAGGACCTCTGGACTGCTGATGGAAAAAACTTTGGAGACAAGTGCCGGTCAAGAAGATCATGATAAGATGACAGACAGAAAAGAGAGTGGAGCTAAAGAAGAGCTGGCCTCGAAGGGGGGTCATCAGAAACAAGATTTGGAAGATGCCAGTGTTATAAGGTCTCAGAGATTGTCATCAAAGAGAAGGTCTTCTGGAAGTCCCGCTGTTCTGAAAGACAAGGAGGTTGTCTCAGAACTGAAGGTTTCTGGCCTGTTGGCTGGAGAAGACTCAGGTAAAGATCTTTAATCCCCTGCCTCATTGGCTTTGTACTTGAGAAATTCTCATAGTGTTTTTATGAGAAATTTTCCACTTACATAAAACAGAACTCATTGCTGACATGTTAGTTCTGAAATATTTATCATGTGAACATAATTTATCATAAAAATACATAATAATTTATCATAAAAATACATAGTAATATGGAAAAAAGTGTACTCAGCTGAATTTATTTCTCTTTATGGTAATTACCTTCTGATATGTTTCCAGCTCTAAAATGCACTGTTTTCTGTGCGGGTTAAAATGTTGACTTGGATTCTTGGACATACAGAAATATTTTCTATTGTTATTTTTAGGCAAGACAAGAAGAGTATCTCAGAAGAGGAAAAGTGCCGATATGCTGCCTCAGCCTCTAGGAAAAAGAAAGCGAGTGTCTTTTGGTGGTCATCTGAGTCCAGAGCTTTTTGATAAAAGTTTGCCTCCCAACTCGCCCCTTAAAAAGGGTGCGATTCCTGCCCGGCTGAGCTTGCCGTTCGGAAACTCCCCTCGTGCTGTGCTGAAAAAGGGATTGAAGGACTTTGCAGTCCAGGTAAACGTTAAAGACTAGTGAAGTTCCAAAGAGAGTTAATGCGAACAGAATTTATAACTTCAAGAGACTTCTAAAAATTCATTAAAAATTAGTAGTAAACCTTGTTAGATGTCAAGTGGAAATTGTAATTGCAAATTAAAATTGTATTTGAAATTGGCAAATTTTAATACGCATTTCTTTAACTTCTCCATTCAGCTTACCCTTTATATCTACCCCTCTTTATACAGAAGGTGTGTTTTTATTCACCTCATGATATTGCTCCTTCACATGCAGGTGCAGGACTGTATTTGTTTGTGTTTAGCAGCAGCACCTACAAGCTCCAATTTACCATAAATATCAGAAAACAGATCGGTAATTTGTTGGCAGAATGTGTGAACGTAGTTTGGCTACAAGCTTGAAAGCATTTACTGTTGATTTAAAATAATTTAAACTAAAAGCTGGTGTACTTGATGTGAACAAGACTTTTTGACTAAAGTAGAATTATAAAATCGGTTTATTTCTTCAATTGGATTTGCATGTGTTTTGTGAGCCTTTTGAAATCTAAACATTAAACTTGTAACAAGTTTTAAGGCTTTTTCAAATGATCTGATTGTATTTTTATAGTAACGCATTTACTGTCAGAGATGGAGATGAGCATTTGGAGTTCAGGTATGTGCAGTAACATTCTATCTTTATTTACTTTTGTTGTTTTGTTTTGTTTTTTTTTTCCCAGGAACTTTCTGAACATTTGCAGAAAGAAAAAATGCCACCAAAATCTTTGCCAGCCCAGAAGTCCCCGAGTGCATCATCCCCTGCCCCTGGGAAGGCAACGCCTACATTTCCTTTGGGCTCCCCAGCACCTTACAGAAAAGGGCGATTCTCTATTTCTCACATCACAACACCATTACCGATTGCAGAAGAGAAAGATGCTGTTGACGAAGACGTGAATACAAAGGAGAAAAATGGTGCCCGAGTGAAAACACCTAAATCTCCTCGCATTAACCAAGATGATAAAACCATTTTAACGGCCACACCTGACAGATCAAGGAGAAGTTCACAACTTGCTTTGAAGGTCACACCCATGAAGAGGAGAAGTGGGGCTGTGGCAGTGATCAATGCGAAAAGAAGAAGTGGTGCCTCTAGTGCCAATTTACTAGGTTTGTTTCAGCAGTTAATTTTTAATATTAATTTTAATCCTTTTAAAATACAGGAACAAAACTGAGGTAGGGTTATTTCATTCTGCAGAGGCCACCGAATGATTGGCATATTTCTGATGGTGGTTGGACTGGTTGGAAACAACGGGGAATTGCAAAGTGTTACATTCTCTTGTATTTATAAAGCAAATTACTAAAACAGATTTAAACCCCTAATGTTCAGAAGTTGCAAAATGGTAGAATTCAGGTTATTTTTGCAAAGTTACTTGCAATTCTGATCCTTCAAGTCTTTCAAGTTCAAGTAGTATTCAACTAAAGTGAATTGTATCAGTTACACCGATTTTTTGTTTGAAAATGTGCACTTTATAGCCATCTTGCTTCAGTTTGTTTTCTTTGTGCACTTTTTTTATAGAGAGTGAAGACTGCACTTAACTGTTGGCAGTGGTATATAGCAGATATAATTATGGAATTGGGTGTTAATTTGTATATTTTGAAAGTGAACATTTGAATTTGAGTGTTGAACACTACTTTGAAATAGTTTTTCACCACCTTTCTGTAATGTCATTGCATCAGTTTCTTCTGTAATGTGAAAAATACACCACAGTTCTTCAGAATTTTGGATATATACTTGTATCCAAAATAAAACTCTTACTGTGTTTCAAGTGCTTTTCCAGCATGCACATTTGGCATTTTCCTATGCATCCTGCACACCCTAGCAAAGTTCTTTTTATTTATTGACTTTTCCTAACTTAAACAGCAATTCTGACAAGAGAATAGTAATACCCTTTTCTTCAGGAACATTCCCCTTTTTATGTGTACTTCATAATCTCTTTTATCGATCCCTATCTTCTTACAGCCTATTTCTGAAGTAAACGAGGTAGATATCCTGCCAACTTACAGCTTCATATGTTACACAGCTGTAACTAATTCCTTGGTTTCTGTACTGTGTACGGAATGATGCTGTGGTAAAGGTAACCTTGCTTTGGGAATTTTTAGAGTATGTTATAAGGAGAAGTTGATATAAGAAAAATTACGGAAAGTCTGTAGGTCTAAATACTGTAAACAGTATAAATAAATAATTTCCTGACTATGAAATTCCTAGGGAAGGTGGTGAAAGAAAAGCTGGATATGTTTCACTTAAAAACCATTTCTCTGATGTTAAATCTCACGTCCCACCAGGGAAAATTTCAGGTGTAATAATGAACAAGACTGAAAAGCTCATGGCAAGTTTCTGCTGGGAAAAATTATTTCCTTACAAAAAGACTAAGGACATAATTGGGTCAGGATCCAGTTCTAGGATCTAACATCTGTTTGATACTGTATGTAGCTTTTTGTTGCTGTTTTGCTGTGGAAAGCCATACTGGGTTCTTGGGCACTTGCTGAACTCCAGCTGAAATTGATCTTCCTTTTAAAAGCATTTCACAGAGCATGTTAGTGTAGGTATTGTCAGATGACGTAACAACCACTTTCCTGTGGGTGACTTCAGCAAATCCACTGGAGTCATCAAGAAATAATTATGAATTTCCATTTGTACAGCTGAGAATTGAAGTTGTTATTTCTCTTTTACTTTCTAGTTGCAAAATCTTGGGCAGAAGTGGTAAAATTAGGTGTTGCAAGACCACAGTCAAAGACCGTTAAAAAGCATGTCCAAAAAGGAAGATCCCTAAAGAAGATACCCAAATCACCAAAGGTATTCTTTTTTTTTTTATGTTTCTTTTTGTTTCTGCATAACCACAAAACAGCTTGTAGGCATTTTTCTTTAGTATGATGTTAAATGGGTGTTGATGTCTTTGTCACAATGTGTAAGAAACGTAGATTTTACCTAAAACGAATCTTTGTTTACTAACTCTTTTTCCCTTCTTCTTTCCCCTCTGCAGACTCCAGAAAGAAAAATAAAAGGTCATGTTAGTACAGGTCATGCCGAGTCACCTGCAACAATAGTTGTGGGTAGAGCTTACTCCACCACAGTCAGAACGGCAGGACAGGTCCCTAAAGTGGTAAAAAATCCTATTTTGAGGCTAAACATGAACATGGATGAAAGTTTCACAGGTAAGGGTGTTTTTTAAAGTCTGCTGCTCATTCTGCCGAGTGTGTAGTTCTTTTGTCAAAGCATAGACTCATTTCTCTGAATATAATTTATAGGAATGACTGAAATGTTTCAAACTCCAGAAAATAAGAGTGGCGAATCATTACCTTTGGCCGCTGTTCAGAAGACTGATTTTACACCAACCTGTTCTGCAGCAGAAATTTCTGAACTGCACACTCCTGAAGAATCGGGTATGTTTGTTATTTGGAAAGAAAGGGAATATTTTGGTGTGTTTAAGGGTAGTGGGGTGTCTGCTACTTGAGACGGTGAGTAGCCTCAGCCTGGGCAGACTTGATGGGTTGTGGTGAAGCATCTGGCAACCCATAAAAGGAACCATTGATTTTTATCCTGTATTAAAAGACACTTTGTAGTTCCAGTTAACTTTTCAGTAGGTGTTATTCTCTATTTGTTCTGTTTGGTATGAAACTTGAAGGTGTTGAAGTATTGTTTCAGGCAAGTCTTGTGCCTGCATTGTACTTTCATAATCAGTTGTCTGTGGATAGGTCTAAATGCAGTGACAGAGTTTCACGGTGAGGAGAGTTATTGGGTAATCTTGCAGAAAAAGTCCTTTTAAAATTTTTTTTAGAAAGTGTCAGGTTAGAAAGTTTTGTATTAGGATGGTGCTTTGTTGTGCATCTTTTGCTAATAACCTTGCATCCCAGTCATTGTGTTCATGTACAGCTCAGAATTCATGAAAATAAAGCTCTGTTTTCTTGAGAATTTAGCAAAACTGAGCATCTACTGAAACACCAACAAAAATCATAACTAAATCCTCCAATATTTAAAATAATAGTTGAAATGTATTTGGGGTTATTTCAGATGTCGTGGAAGATAGGCTTAGGTATAACAAACCTCGATATAACTTGAGAAGGGTTTTCTTTGAGAAGAAGAACTAGCTTAGTGATCTTCATCCACTTGAAGATGTCCATTACCAGCTGTTATTTATCCTTATTTAGTGCTTTCTTCAAACTGGTGGGCAAGGAAACTGGGCAAATAATTGGGTGATGAGAGTTATAGCAAATGGGTTTACATCAGGCTTGTGGTGGGGTCCCCCAGGGCTCAGTTTTAGGGCCAGAGCTCTTTAATGTTTTTATACATGATCTGGAGGCAGGAATCAAATGTGCATTAAATTAATTTTGCTGGTGATACTAAACTAGGAGGAGCGGTGGATTCCCTTGAGGGTAGAGGGACCTTATGGTGAGATCTTGGTAGGAGAGAGCTGAGCAATCGCCTAATGTATGAAATTTAACAAGAGCAAGTGCCAGATTCTCCACCTGGGATGGGGTAATCCTGGTTATACATTCCAATTAGGGGAGGAGAGGCTGGAGAGCAGCCCTACAGGAATAGATCTGAGGATTTGGGTTGATGGGAAGTTCAACATGAGTCAGCAGTGTGCCCTGGCAGCCAAAAGGCCACCTGTGTTCTGGGCTGCAACAGGCGCAGCATCGCTAGCCAGTCGATGGAGGTGACTGTCCCACTCTGCACTTTATGGGAAAATTTCTGATTTATGTCTGGTATTGCTTTAAATCACAAAGGAAATTGCAGTAAAAAAAACTTGCACCACTAAAAATTTTAGGGCCAACAGAAAGCATTACTTTTGTATCAGATTAAATAAGAAAAAAATAATCACATTTTATTATAGACTTTTTTTTAAGTGTATGGTGTGCCTTGTCGAAGGTAATTACCAAATCAATTGTTGGTGCACGCTTCTGGATTTTGGTTTGTAGAAGGCTCCAGCTGTTGGAATCCATTTTACTTAGTTATACAGCAATTAGAATACCTGGATTTTCTGCTTAATTCTTTTTCCAATTTACTTAAATCTACTACTTATTTCAGGAGAGATGATGGTGTCGCCGTTGAACAGTTCAGATGCTTCAGAACAGAAACAATATAGTCCAGGCATTTGTCACTTACTGAGAGACAGCGAGTCTCTGAAGTCTATGGTTGATGCAGTATCCACGAAAACTCCTGAAAAAAGAAGAGCTGTGCTGGAAAAAAATACTAGTGTGGATCATTTGTCAGTAATTCCAGAAAAACAAGCACGTCAGGTGAAATCAGGAAGTAAAAGGAGAACTCCGAAGCAGAAGTTGGAGCCGGTTGAAGTCATGTCAGGCGTCAAGCAGCTTTTCAGGACCCCAGAGCAAAGCCCAGAGCCTGTAGAGGTTTTGTCGGGCATTAAGCAGCTCATGAAGACCCCGAAACAGAAGTCAGAGCCTGTAGAGGTTTTGTCAGGCATCAAGCAGCTCCTGAGGACCCCTAAGCAGAAACCAGAGCCTATAGAGGTTTTGTCGGGCATTAAGCAGCTCATGAAGACCCCGAAACAGAAGTCAGAGCCTGTAGAGGCCTTGTCAGGGATCAAGCAGCTACTGAGGACCCCAAAACAGAAGTCAGAGCCTGTAGAGGTCTTGTCAGGCATCAAGCAGCTCATGAGGACCCCAAAGCGGAAGGTGGAGCCTGTAGAGGCCCTGTCGGGGATCAAGCAGCTCATGAGGACCCCAAAGCGGAAGGTGGAGCCTGTAGAGGCCCTGTCGGGGATCAAGCAGCTACTGAGGACCCCGAAACAGAAGGCAGAGCCAGTGGAGGTCCTGTCAGGCATCAAGCAGCTCTTGAAGACCCCACAACAAGAGTCAGAACCCATTACAGGTGAAGTAGCCGTTAAAAGATTGCTGAAGACTCCAGTACAAAAACAGGAAGCCGTGAAAGATGTGGCAGGGGATACTGTAATCAAGCAAACTCCAAAGGTGAAATATCAACCAGTAGAAGACATGGTTGGGGTCAGCCGTATTTTCAAGACACCAAAGGAAAAAGTTGAACCCATAGAAAATATGTTTGGTTTTAGTAGATTAGTGAAGACTCCGAAAGAGAAGTATCAACCAGTTGATGATTTTGCGGGTCTGCAAAGGCTTATGGCAGAACCCAGGCAGAAATGTTCTGATTTTGAAGTGGACTACGTTGGAGTTACAGAAATGTTTGATATACCAGAGGAAATTAAGGTAAACCACTTTTTTTAACTTTTGGAAGGAATGTATTTAGACCTTGAAGCCTTAAGTTCGCTTTATTTGTGTGCTAATATAATGACTGTAGTTACAAAACTAAGTTGATTTCATTTTTAGAAAAAAGTATTTTAAAGACTTTCTTCAGCTATTACTCTCCAATAATTTTGTGTTGGCTTTGTTATTTTTTGTCCTGTCAGATGTGCACTTATTGATTATTGTTTATTCCCTTAGGCCAGATCAGTAAATGTTACGGATTCTAAACGAGAAGATACTGCACCTCCTTGTACTAATTCCAGTCAGAAATTTGGTAAGTACAGATACTTTTGCTTTAACTAGAGGAATAATGAATATACAAGGTAATATATGTCATTATGAAGTTTTAACATATGTTTTAAAATTCAAAAATACACTGTGCAAAGCAGGCGTAGCTCGTGGTATTTGTGCAGTTGTCCTTAGTGAACACCAGGCACTGGAATTCTATTGTTGCAGAAGTAACAGTGGAGTAGTGTGTCGGTGAGGTAATGTTGACATCTCCAAAAAATCAGGTAAAAAACCTGATGTTAAGGTCTCCACATAAAATTAGCTTTCTTTGCAAAGACTTTCAAGAACGTAGCTTAAACCTGTGAGTGTAGGAGTTGGCTGAAATCATAGTTTATGTATTAATTTTTAAGTTAAGAATATGAAGTGTTATTTGTTTGAGCAAGATGATTCTATTAGGAAAATCAAAAGCCGCAGATACTTTGATCAGCCATAGTAATATATAGCTTTTGTCTGTTTGTGCTCTCTTCTATGTAAAAACTTTGAATGGGGAAAAAAAGCTGGTTTAGAAGACAAAGGAAATATTTCACAAGGTGAAGATTCTCAACAGAAGGAATCAACTAGTGAAGACCAGCCTACCCAGAGATCAACAAGGGGCCGAGCCCGGAAGACAGTACGTCCTGCTTCAGCAAAGCAGTGTGAAAAGGATTTGAATTTAAAAGCCATGCAGAGTCTGGAAAAAAACAACACCCAAGAGGAGATGAGAGAGATCAATAGTTCTCCTTCAGTAGCTAAAAATGAAGGAAGAGGAAGGAGAACAAACCGCTGCGTGCAAGAAGAAATAGTTTCAAAGCACCCTAGTCAAGAAAAAGTTGAAACTGTTTCGCTTACAGAACCATGTGGAGCTCCTCAAAGAACAAGAAGAGGTAAAAGGAAAGAACCGAAGGAGTTAGAGAATCCGAGTGAGAATCTTGAGTCTTGTGGCAAAGATGCTTCAGTGCTACAAAAAGAACTTGCAAATATGAAAGAGACTTTGCAGGAGTGTGGCATCAACGACGTATTAGAAGCTGAAGATGATCCAACCGTGAAGACAGTGAGTGTGTCCAGTAGCATTCAAAATGAAAATTATCAGCTGCAAACGGGCATACAATTACCTGAAAACAAATCTGATGATGGTGGTGTAGAAGACAGTGAAGAACTGCTTCTGTCACCTGGGAAGAGGTCTAGAGGAGCAAAAAAAGTAGAAAACACAGAACCACCGATTCCACCTAGAAGAGGAAGAAGAGCTAAAAATGATCAACTTAAACAAGCTCCTTTAGAGGACCTTCACAGGACGACAAGGAGGCTTCGCAGAGACCCTCTGGTGATAGAGAGAGATGAACCAACTTCTAATGAAACTACTGAGACTGCCACAGCAGAAGGGGCAGAAAATGGAACTAAACTTGAAATAAAGGTAACGGAGAAAAGAGTTAAGTCTTTAAGAAGGGCTAGGAAGCACTCAACTGAAGTGAAAGCAGACGTTTGCGGGATGGCGAATGAAAAGAAAACCGAAAACATTCAGAAAACTGAGGAAACTTCAGCTGAAACACAATCACACGTTGCAGATGAGATTAAGGTATCTCAGGGAGATGCAACAGAAAACGCTCAGGAAAATCCCACAGAGGCATCTCAAAGGTTAAAGGCAGAGTCACCTTCTGGAGAGACAAACAAAATGCCAGTTACTGCTCTGAGCTTGGAAGTAAACAGACGTGCAGTACGAGAAACAAACAGAACTAGAAACAGGAGAGGCAAAAATGGCTCTTGGGAGAAAAAGGCTGATGAATTTGCTGAAGATGTGAATAGCCTAGAACTAATCGCTCCCAAATTGAAGTCAGAAACAGCAAGGGATGAATCTTCTCTCAAAGATTCTTTGAGCTCTGCTTGTGTCAAGGGTACACACCAAGTCACGAAGGACCAGAAGGACCCAGCTGGTGCTTCAGTACCTGCTGCAAACGGTGACACTCGTGCTCGTGGCCGTCCAAAGCAGACAAGAAACCAACAGGGAATACTTAAACCAAATGAAACTGAAATCCTGCAAGAGAATCAAGCCCCAACAAATGGAAATGCATCTAGAAGAGATAGAGGTAGAAAAGTTACTTTTGACCTCAAAGAGGCCAGTTCCAAAGGAGTTGGAAGGAAAAGGAGTTTAACTGGACATGACAAAGGAATAACTCACAAAGATGGTCCACATGAAACTTCAGAAAATCCTGCTTTACAAGTAAGGAGGAGCAGAAGAAAGCAAGTTGATTCTGTGCCACAACCACAAACAGCTTGTTCTGCCTTAGTGGAAAACCAAGCATTAGTTGCAGATCATAGTAAAGACGAGGCTTTTGTAGAGGAGCAAGATTCAGCTTTGGAAGCTACTCCCTCGTCAGCAGAAGACAATCCACCTAGACGAGGGAGAAGGCGGGAGGTTGCTGCAGCATCACAAACATCTAGATCTCTTTCTGTCAGAAGAAGACGCGGGTTGCTGGAAGGTGAGGATCAAAAGACGGCTGGGAGAGAAGATCAAACCCCAGCTTCAGGAAATAAAACTTTGCAGGCAGAAGCAAATGCATCAGGGAGGGACAAAAGGAAGAAGATTGATCTAGCAGCAGAGGCAAAAAGTTCATCTTCTCTCTGGAGAAAATGTGACTCCTCAGAAACTGATAATAAAGAGGAAAGTGCTAATGAAGAACAAAATACGCCTTCGGAAACTGTGTCCTGTGCAAACGAGAAGCCATTAGGAAGGGGCAGAAGGAAAGAAACTGCTCTGGCATCACACGCAACTAACTGTGTTTCTCTTAGAGGAAAACGCGGTTTGGCAGCAGATGGCGGTAGAGAAGAAGCCCCTAAAGAGGATCAAAATGTTCCATTAGAAACTTTTGATTTATCTGTAAAAGGAAATCAGCAGAGAAGAGGCAGAAGGAAAGAAACTGACGTCGTGTTAGAAGCCACAAGTTCTATTCGGGGAAAACGGGGCTTGTCAAAAGAAAGTAGTGGAAGGAATAATAACGGGGAAGCGAGAAAGCTAATTCTGGAAAATTCTACTTCCCAAGAAAAAATGGATCTTTCAGAAGGGAACTCAATGCAAACAATTACTTCACTGGCTCTTGGTTCCACCTCGCTTCAAGGTTTTCCAGAAGATGGTAAGAACGAAACTCCTGAAGAACAGCAGAGCGAAGTTTTGAATGTAGCTCCATCTGCAAAAGAAAATCCATCAAGAGTGGGCAGAAAGAAAACGATTTCTTCCAAATCTGAAGAAACTGGTTCCACTTCTATCATGGAAAAACCCAAAGACCGAGGTCAAAAGAGGATTCTTAAAGAAGGTGAAGGTACATCTCTAGAAAATAATTCACCCCAGGAAAAAACAAGGCAATTGAGGAATAAAAAGAAAAAGGTAGAATTCTCATCAGAGGCAGCTACTTCGACTTCTAGCCATAAAAACGGCGTCTTGTCAGGAAACGATGACGCTTCAGAAACTCAAAACGGGTGTTTGACCCCCACTGGTTCCGAAAATAATAATCAGTTCGGAAAAGGAAAAGAGGTTAACCCTGTGCGACAGGCAACTTCCACCTCTCGCAGAAGAAAATGTCAGTTGCCAGCAGATGATGTAGCATGCAAAAAATTAAAATCAGGTGAGGCAAGAATTTGCTTTCTATTTTCTAAGTATAGCTCAGTTATTTATAGATATAACAATAATGTGTACAAAGTTCTAGTGTTACTGTGGACCATGCTCTAATACAGAGAGCTCTTCAGTATAGCAAGAAGACTTAGGTAAATAGGTTTCATGTTGTCTTATATAAACAAGATGTTTTTCCTAAGTAGAAGGGATTGGGTTTGTGGGATACAACATATATTCTTCCTCTGTTGGGATATTCAAATATCTTCCTGCTCTTCTAGAATGCATTCTCACTCAATGCATAACAACAAATTGTAGTTTAGAGTAAATATAGCAACTAGCTCACGTGCAGAAGGTGGTGGTAATGACAGAACACGATAATCCCATGTTTGTAGCACTCATTGTTCATCTTGCTTTCTCCTAAATGCGATCTAAGCTCCTGCTTTTATGTCTCTAGGTTTTGGAGGATTTTACCAGTCATCAGCTGTTTTTGGAAGTTGATGCTAAGGGGCTTGAAGTTGTATTTGAGCTAAAAAGACAGCAAAAGTTCCTTGTGTCCCCCATTTCCTCCTTTCCTGTTCTGCTTTCCCCAAACCGATAGAACTCTTGCTGCAGACATCAAAAATATTCCCTGGAATTTTCAGCTTGATGTGAGACAACTTAAAAACTACCATGACACAATTAGAAAAGATTATCAAATAAATATGCAAATGGAGATAACAGTGACTCTTTAGAGCTCCATATTGAGGGATTTCCTGCCAAATTGTGTTAAAAACTTTTATTGTGGTTTGTCCATGCCCTTTGGTCCATTTCTCTTTGGCTCTTACCCTCGTATAACACATACATCTGTTTTGCCATGTATCTTCTCTCCATTTATTGAGTTTGCTTTCGTTTCCCTTTACACGTTTGCTATTTCCTGTTTCCCTGAAAGGGAATCTATTGACTTGCCAAATGCTTGATTCCTTCTGATGCTGTACTGCCTGCCTGGATGGCTTCTCTTTGGGGAGGTCACCTCACCCCACGTAGAATTTAGTGGCAATATCTATGTCTAGTGCTCGGGTTGATGCTTCTCTCTTGGAGCAGCTTAACTTTTCTGTGCTATGCAGATACTTAATGGTAACAGCCTGGCTTTCCAGCTTTATCTGGACCGTAAAACAGTTGCTATATTTACCTTTTGGCAGGATATTTCTTCGATGTTGAGCATGTTTTAGTTTTACAGAGCAGTAGAAAGAATTTTAGCTAAAATGGTAGCTAATTGGGTTTGGTGCTCTCATTAATGTTAACCTACTTTCAGAAATAGCTGTAAGTCCTCGGGGATCTCTCTTAAAGGATATTGGATGTGCATAAGGATGGGGTTTGTAACTGGTTTGTTGAATTCATAGATGTAATCTTTGGAATGTACTCAGAAGGGACATTGCCTTTAAAAACAATCTAACAGAGGGTTGAATTTTGTATAAAATGTTTGATTTATGACCCAAATTTACAGTTAATTTTTGTGTGTGTTTGTGTACAAATAGAGAATGATGAAAATAGATCGCTACAAAGAGGAAGAAGAAACAGAACTAAAGAACTCTGCGCAGAGGCTGTGAGTGCTGCTCGGGCTGCTGAAGGGACGGACAGGAGGACGAGATCGACCACGAGAGCAAGTGCAAGAACAAGAAAATAGTCTTAACAGTCACAGAACCAGTTTTTAAATCAATTCAGTAACTTAAATTGCAGGGTTTTAAATGTGAATTGATTTGCACTCGGATTTTGTAAAGCAATCACTGCAAAATACAGCAGCAGATAGCAAAAGATATTTGCTCCTGTGTTTACAGACACGGCGTAGATACTTGTTTTAATAGATTTGTCGATGCGCAGTGGGCTCTAAACCACAGGGTGCTTGTCCAAAACTGCAAACATAAAAATAAATCTTTTTGTAAGTTTTTATCCCTCTTTCTCTGTTAATCACTGCAGCAGTCAGGAAGCCATATTGCTTTACTGCCACTTTAATTGTAAGCTATTTTCTGCTTAAATTTTCATGTGCTTAAGTCCTTTTTTTTTTATTTGAGTTCTGTAAATATTCTTTAAAAACCTATAGATGTATTAGCAGAAATATGATGAGATTTTGATAATTTTTAAAAAAAAATCAACTTAAGTTTGTTGTACTTAAAAGTGCAGATTTGTAAGTCATTAAAATTGTTAACAGTTTGGGACTTTGTGTGTTTTCTGTTCTTAAGAACAGTTAAGGATGTGTAATTACTGTCCTCTAACAAGCATTATTTCAAGGATTTATTCTTTCTAGCCACAAGGCACTGTTTTGAGAGTGTACCCTGGGTCTTCTGCAGCTTCCTCTTACTGTCTTAAATGCAGGAAGGGAGAAAATTCACCTTGGGCATCTAATTATTGTGTGGTATTAAGACCAGAATTCAAAGCCTACTTTTAAATGTCATTTATGAGGAGTTACAGGTGTCTGCAGAAGGACAGTTGAGTGGTGCTGAGGAACATGGCTTTGTGTTGTTTTTTGCTGGTGTTGGGTTGATGGTTGGATCTGAAATGTCTCTTCATTCAACCTGGGCAGTTCTGTGTTGTTTGGATATTTTTGTCAGCGATTCTTTTTGGGAATGATAATGAATGGCCTTTTCTTCAGGTGAGTTTTGTTTGTGGAATCCCTTCTCATTCTTCAAAAGCCAAAACAGTCAGACTGAGTAAGAAATACATTGGATGCTGTCTGGGCATTCAGAGCTCAGATTTGATACAATATGAAGAATTTTTTTTAAGTTAATTGTTTGGGTTTTTTTAATATGTGGAATGCGCTGTGTCCATATTCATAATCTTAAATGCTTTGGGCACGATACCCGGTTATAATGCGCTTTATTTTTTTTCTAGACTTCAATTCTGGTGTGTAGATCTTAGTATAAGACATAGGTAAGTAATATTTTGAAATTAGCTCTGTTGCTTCCTGTCTGTGTTTGCTTTCCACTGCTCAGGACCAGTGGATGATCTGTTCCTCTGGAAATAGCAGCAACCCCCAGGCCTCGTATGTGATTAGAGCCAGCACATGGTGCTGGTTATTGCTATAGGGTTGAGGAGTCCTTCTCCAGCTGTGATTTAAGCCTTCCAGATGTGAGGAACATCTTTACCGGGAATATGTAATTGATTTATGGCACAGGATTTGCAGTATTCCCAACTTTCAGGTCGTGTAGCTTCATGCATCTTGTCACAGCAGCTGAAGCAGTAGTTCTGCACTGTAAATTTTCAAGAATTTTTGGGAATTGTACCTGTTCTATTAGCTCTATATTTATATTAACTCCCAGCAGGCTGAGGAACTTCTCCATTTTTTTCTTGCCCTACAAAAGGGTGATCTCTTTCCCTTTGCGCTTGGTTGATGGCTCTAACTCTACCTAATTGCAAACCAGACTCCAAACGCCACCTTTCATGAACCTAATGCTCTATCACCCCCCTCTGGCTGCTTCCTAGGAGTATCCCCCTTGTTTTCTGAGAAGTGATAAATGGCAACATCCAGAGAAAATGAAATGCTAAACATAGTGTCAAGGTAAACGCCTTGGGAGAGCGTTGCTGTATGTGCCGTTGTGTTAATCTGTGTATTTTATGTTGCAGAGGATATTTCTGTCTGGAGAACTCTCCTTTTCCTTGACATCCAACTCCTCAAGAAATCGTTTATGCGCTTGCGGCATCCTGTTCGCTCTTTGATCCGTCTGAAGGAAGGTTTTGGCCCAAAACTTGGCCATTCTGCTCCAAACCTGGCCGTTCTGCTCCACGGCTGCTCAGCTTCCACCTTTACATCTCACCGAGCAGTGAGTTTTTCCTACTGCCCGTCCTGATCGCATCAATACAGCGAGTTCTCCTTATTTTGGCTCGGTAGCCTTTGCTGTGACACGTGGATAGGAAGAGGAAATTTGGTAATGCTTGAACCTTTTGAGGCATTTGATGGAAATTCCCTTCCTCCAGGTGAGCCCTGCCAGTTTCTGAGTTCACACCTGTAGATTGTTTCTGTTTTCCTACTTCTATAATAGAATCAAGTGTGTATAAGGGGCTGTACCTCCTTTCTCTCTCTAAATTTTCTTTAATATCATTCAAAGCAGTAATTTCTGGCCTAATGATAAATCGAAGTCTTAAGGCAGAGGCCAGGACATCTTCCAGAGCAGCAGAAAACAGTGCTGAAGGTGATTACTCTGAGAAAACACTCAGTTTTTAATTGCAGCTGTTTCTTACAGTTATGATGGGTCACACCATCTTCTCTCATTTAGATAATGAGCATTGAGTGGTGAAACATCCTCTGCAGCTTATCGGGCTTATTAGTTTGAGCTCCAATCCACAAGAAGGTAAGTGCTCTGCATTTGTTTTCTGTTGAGCAGCTAATGCCCACTCTAAATAAATGGCCTTTGAATACCCACGTTATAACTAAATAATTGTCCATCACTTAACAGCTGGCTGTGTCTGCTGAGATAGCGGAGAAGACGATGTCTCTCTTAACAACATAGGTCCTAATGGCCTATTTAGACAGTGCAAGAAATTCCCTCCGAAAGATGATTTGATGGTTTTGTCCTTTTACTCTTAAAAACCAACCTAGGACTAATGGCACTAACAGGAAGAGTGCCAGACTCTTTTCAAACTTCTCTTAAGAAGTCCTTGGAGGACTGCTGCGAATTGATGTGTACGTGACCTTAGGGAGCAAATAGTTAAATAAGGATTTACGTTCCCATGACAAGATTCCCTTCAACACAAGCAATACACAAGTTTAAATACAAGTTTAGATTTTAGCTGTGGATTAGATTCCAAGGTATCAGCCGTTTAAATCTCTCAGCTCTTTTCTGGCTGAATGAAATGCAACAGAATGAAACTCACTTTCTAGAGCTGAGTTACAGTACGACTAATAGTAACTGTTGTTTTCTGTTACTTAGTTTACCTGTTTCTAACCATGCTAACTGTGTAATTAATACGTTATACATTTAATATCTACGTATTCCAGTCCTAACTGAATGGTGATCCATGGACCAAGACTGCTTCGCCCATCTCCTGGCTGCTCTTGCTCCAGTCCAGCGCTCAGGACACCACGAGGTAACACTCCAGTGGTTCACAAATTTGCACGGGACAGTTTGGGAGCTGGTACCGGAAAATGTCACTTTTGGAGAACCATCTTGCAATAGCAAACATGAACTGTAGCATCGTAGTAATTCAGGTGGACGGAGAGGAAATGCCACCTTCATCTCCTGAACTTCACAGTCAGTTTGTAACAAGGGAAAATACGAACCCTGGAATAATTTTCTGTAAGAAAGCACGCAAAAATTACCTCGCAATTTGTTCTCAATTATAGGTAAGTGTCTCAAATGAAGTTAATCTTCCTTCGAACGCGTTACTGACAAATACGGATGTGTGACTGTGTGGTTGTCATCTCATACCACGTCTCATTCGTTATCTCTTGAGTTTACACCTATTCTCAGGTCCTTTCAGGAAACTCTTGATATTTCCAAAATAGATATCTGTACGTTATAAACGCTAGTAACAGCCAGATGTTTTTGCCTATTCAGGAAACTTAATGCCTAGTTTAAAAATATCACCCTCTAGAGCTGCAAAACAGCTGATGAAATAACTCCCAAACTGTCATTCATCAGTTTCACTCTTTTTATTTTAAATTTGTTTCTGGTAGGGTTTTTGTTTTTCTTGATCGTCCTGACAAAAGATAAAATCAGCTGGGCAGATGCGGAAATCAGGTAAAGTACGTTTTCTTTGCCAATGAAACTCCTTGGGAATCAGAAAATGAACTCCGAAGAGGTGGTGAAGGCTTTAAAGGATGCAAATCACAATTGTTTTACTCTGCCACAATGTCTGCTAAAAACCAAGCTGTTTTTCTAAGTCTTATGGTAAGTAAATATTCCAGGGAAAAACACAGGGCTCTGCGCAAAACTTCTTGATATAAAATTGAAATATAGTAAAAGTTAAAGTGCGTTAAAAGAGTTCAAAGATGCTATAAAGCTCGTACTGGATATAAATTGTAAAATACTCTGTGAGGAGATACTTCTAACTATCAACTACCTCAATTTATTTACCTTTGGGAGTGCATTTACAGTGTCATTTTCTGTCCTGGCCTATGAGCTGTAAGTGATTGCAGCAAAGATATAACTAATTTTTTAGTGCACTGTAGAAAGAATGCAGTTTGTATTTCATTTAAAGACATCACTTGTACAATTTTTAAGTGGCGTAATGTGAAAATTAAAGATGGAGAAACAGGTGACCTCTAGTGTTGGAAGAGTTTTTGCAGTTCTTAACATCAGAGAGGATCAATGTGTGATACGGAGGTTGCCATAATGTGTTTGTCCACATGTTTTCTATCCTGGATAGTGTGTTGCTTATCCACCTGATTAAGATGTTTTGATTATGAATTTTGAAAGAACAGAACGGATTTTCTATATATCCTCACTGCTTTTAGTGCCTTGGTCCTAGAAAGCTTTTGTTTGATGGTGGTTAAAAAAAACACAATTGACTTTTCTTATTTTTTTGTCATGGCATAGAGTTTCAGGGATGCATAAAAATCTGCTTAGAGTTGTCCATGGCTATGTTTGCATTTACATGTTTCTATGTAAATATATCTATATATTTTTATACCTATGAATCTATTTAAAAGATGATGATACGTGGTAAAAGACAATAGAGAATTAATAATAAGGAGCGGTGGTGAACATCCGTGGTAAAATAACACTTGAAAAAACCAAACCAAGCCAAACCCATAACTGCCAGCCTTTCTATCGGAAGGTTTGCTTTAGACCAAAGAGAGGTGGGGGGAAAAGAACAGCCTAAGAAACCAAGTGATGCCAAATAATGCACAGGACAGGGTTTTTTTTCAGTTTGATCTATCTGAATATTACATTATGAAACGCTAAACCAAATGTACTTTTTCTGTCCAAAAGAAACAACAATATTCCAGAAGTACCGGCAAGTATGTTAACATAAGATCAACAATTTTTTTCATGAATGGTATAAAATATACTCTTTAAAAGGCTGTTACTTTGGGTTACTTTAATGTGGATATAGTAAGATAATGAATATACAGACAGAATATTTCTTGTTTGGTTTTGTGTTTAAGAGCATGCTCCCACCTTACTAAATGTGGTCACACAACTGTTACCTTCTAAAGCTGGGCTTTTAGTCAACTCAGTGTTCAGACTCGGTAAGTGATCTTGAACCAGTAGTGAAGAAGAAATAAATATTTTAAACCTTGTTTTCAATGGAAAGAGCTGACTGTTGAAGATATTTAGCATCATAGAATTGTTTAGGTTGGAAAAGAGCTTTAAGATCCTCGAGTCCAACTGTAAACCTAATGCTGCCAAGTCCACCTCTAAACCACGTCCCTCGGTGCCAGATCTACACGTCTTTTAAATACCTCCAGGGTATTTATTGTTTAAGCAGGAGATGTTACCCTATTTTTCTAGGAGTGTTGGTATGAGCAGCCTTTTGATGGCATTTCCACTCCTGTGCTGTTGATTGTCACCGTCCTACATTAGTTCACTGTGAGAATCTAGGTATATACTCCAAATTTAATCACCAGGCGTATTAAAAATATATGGACTTTCTATTTCCATTACATAAATAAGGTTGAAAAAGCAACTTGATTGTCATGGAAAGTTTAAAAACCTTCCAAAAATTCCTGACAACAAAACTGCATTTTAATATTTCAAACCTACTTTGTAATCAATGCCGCAGTTCTGTCTGTTCCTGACATTCTCTTTCAGATCCAATATCCTTTCCCATTGCTGTAACTTCTTGGCTTGAAAGAGTTTCTTGACGGTGAGATCAGCTGCTTAATTACATGAGGTGCGGAAAGAAAACTTGTATTGGTTTGAATTTTCCACCTTTTAATTTGTATCCTTCCATAGCATTCCTCTCCTGACTCGACACCGAGGTGCGACGCTATTTGGAGAGAGGCGTGTGATTGTAGTTGTTAACCTTGATGCCGAGTCGTAAACACTCTCAGGTTTGATAATTTCCCAAAGGCTGAGATCTGATGGAGGCAATTCTCCAAGATTAAAAGGTATCAGGTAATTGATGATCTTTGAGGATGTTGTCTCCATAGATTCCCACTTCAGCTTCCTTGCCTCTTCCTTAGAATATAATTTGTGGCTGATACTCGGAGGAGGTCACAAAAAAAAAAGAGGCGGCAGGTGGGACTTTCAAAAAAAAATTTAAAAAAAAAAAATTCCATGTGAGGTTACATACAACTGCAAAAGTCATTATTAGGGAATATTCTCAGGCTTGTGACTAGAGGGTACCTGCACTTCAAAGGCTTCAATTTGTGGAGGCAATAAAACTTGAAGAACATGTCATGAAGTAACCTTTCCTTTTACAGTACTAAAAAAGGTAACGAAAACCCAACTAGAATTTTAACTGGCAGGTATATTGGGGCATCCGAGAGCTTTTTATGGCGCTCAGGATAGATACTAATAGCTTTTTATGGTCCACATGAGTCCCTATCTATGCCTAGCAGGGATTTTAGTGCCTGGCAATCTGTGCTGAGCACTGCCATCCTCATTTTTCCTCAAAGTCCTGTGCATGATAAAGAAAACAGCAATAGATATAAGCATCAAAAATTGGAAAACCATCAGTGTATTGGAAAACTCAAGAAAAATTAGTGATTTTTTTTTCTTTAAATGAGTTTAAGCAAGTTCTTCATATTAATATAGTACAGTTTGATTATTCTTTTTCAAGAAGGAATGTTTAAATTCCAGTAGAATGCAGGATAGTATGTGGCTAAAATACACACTTGTAGTCCTAACCTGATGTTTGGTAGCCACAGCTTCTACAGGATATGTGGCAGAAGTAGTGATGAGTAAAACTTTGCACTAACTTACTCAATGGTAAGTATCAATTTTAACTAGAACCCAGTAAAACTGGGCTGGTCCTGTGGAAAGCCATGTGCTTAACCCATCCCAGTCCAAACTGGGTATCATTCTCGTACGTGGTCTCTCTGTACTGGCCACTTAGGAAAAGGTGGCCATATCCCCATTTAAAAACTGCGATTTATGTTACATGATACCTGAACACAGGCAGGTCTGTATCTTTTCAAAAGTCATATTTTATACTTATACTGCATCTTTTATACTTAGGGGGAAAAAAAAAAAGATATTGTTCTATTTTAAGAGTGTAGAAAGTAACTGAAAACCATATTTCCTGCTAAATGCCTTATGAACTCAGAGACCTATAGTCAGAATTCATAATTAAGGATAGTTATACCCTATAAACACAGGGAGGAAAAAAGTATTTCAATATCCACCTACATCTGATTTTGAGCTTTGTAATTCAGGATATTTCCTTCAATGAGAGGATCATATTTTCTAGGAAAAGGCATAGTTTTAGAGGTGCTAACGTGGTGGAATGGAAATTGGGATGTTCTGCAGTTAAGAGCCTTTTCCAGGCTGCTGTATATGGGCATGGAAGAATGTAAGGAAATTTAAATGGTTACTGTGTGGCATAGACATGAGCTCATCATCTTCTCTCCCGCTACTTTCAGAGGGAGCTGCATCTACGTCTTTCTCAAATATATTTAGTTTTGCAACTCTAGAAGTATTTTGAAATTCACTGTCTGCGAAGACCGGGAAAAGAGGCGGGTTTTATTGCTTTTAAGGTCAGAAAAATTTTCCTAAAAATCAATTAATCAGAGCTGTAAATGTTATTTGAAGGCTGGGCTTTTCTTCACCACCTAAAGTCCATTTACCAGGTAAGTCTCACGCTGTTGTAAATCCTTGCTTTTCTTTGAAAGAGAATCAAAACTGTGTGGCATCAACTTTGTAATCAATACCTTGTGCGTGTTCATAAAGCTCTGAATGATCTATTTTTAAATAGCGGAAGATGATAAAACCCTTTAGGAGGGTTGGCGGGATCGCTTTGTCAGAAATCACGCGTAAGATCAGTCAAGGGCCAAATCAATTTTAATTGAACCCACCGAGAGCGTGTTTCCAGTCAAAGCTTGCAACTAAATTTACAACTAAAACTGAGGCTTCCAGCAATCTAATCTGGTAGATGGACCAGGAGAAAAAACACCGTTTTTTATCTGTTGAAGTTCAAGTCTGTCGATTTACCAAGATACAATCGTATAATCATTATATATATCCAATGTGGAAACATATTTTAGTGTCTTCTAGAGTATGAGCCTTACTTTGTAGCTCTTCTCTTAAAATGTGTGTGATTACTAGCAGAAAAGTCAAGACCACCAATTAGCACCAGCTAATTTTTCTCCTTTTCCTTTGTTACTCTCTGTATTGTTCATTAGCTGTATACCTCATACCAATTAGGGACGGAGGCAGGCACAAAGACTAATTTGATCACCGGGAGACTTGCCTCCCAAGATCCCTGTGTAGTCAGCAGAGACACCGTGCTTCCTCCAGGGCACTTAAGCCTGGGTTTCTGCTCTCATTCGCCCTCTAGAGAAGCCTCCTCCTTTCCATTAACTAAAGGGAAAGACGAGCGTCCCCAGGCGAAAGCTGGCCCTTCTCAACCACGCTCCTGTTTTAATAAAGGAAGTCACGGACCCAGTTTGACTTTTGAGTTTCAGGGCCAAGCTGCTCGTCCTACCACAGTGAGAAGAGGCCAGTCCATGTCACCCGATGAAACACGGACAACACCTTCCCAACCCACCTCTTCCCAGCTTGTTTTTGGCAGTAGGATGGGTCTTGTCCACAGACTCAACGCTTCCCTCTTGGCAGCTCCTGTGTTTTCTCAGGACACCACTGGCCTCACCAACGCAAGATCGGGGTGGAACGGGAGAGTGATGAGTTAAAATTGTTAAGTAATGTTGGATGGGGCAGCTATTTCCTAGAATCATAGAATCATTGAGGTCGGAAAAGACCTTTAAGACCATTGAGTCCAACCATAAGACCTATTTCACAGCCCTAGTCATTGCTACAGTATAAATGTAAACTTTGGAAGTTTCACTCTAGATTTATTTTAAAGAAGCAACCCCTTTGCATTGCACACTGTTATTCCTCTTTTAATGCCAACTTTTAAAAGGCAAAATCCTGCCCCGGGTTGGGATGGCAAAGCAGATCTTGGCTGTCTCTTAAGACACAACAAACAGCGTCCTAAAATGAGGTGCATCCTCCAAAAATGTTCGGGAGACCCCACATGGACTGGTCCTTCCTCCTTAGCGTTTGACCCATAATACAGCTGGAAGTGGATTTGAATACCTTTTCCTATTTAAAATTGCCTTGTCGTTTGAGTAATGAGTTCTCTGTGCTTTACGATGGAAAAGATTACGATTGAGTTTTATTTTAGGTAGGGCAGCCGACTAATTTGTTAAACCGCTTTGGCAGCCCAGGTGTGTTGCTAACCGAACCAAAATTATTAACCTTAATACAATTTTTAAACAATTATTAAGCTAATCGGATGCAAATTAAACAAAATGAACCCATAAATATATGTGTTTTTCAAATTAGTAATTGGATTTTTTGATGATCTTTGGCTTGACATTGATAAGCTGCTTCTCATAACAGTCTAATTAGGCAATATGTAAACTTTGGCATTCGGTTCTGTCCTAGTGGCTTTTTCAAATGATGTTTGTAAAATTTGCAATTTCATATTACAGATTAAAAATTAAAAACTGCAGGAGGCTAACATTAAAATGAGAATTCATTTCATGGAAAGCCCTGTAGACAAAATTCACCCTAATAGAATTGTGCATAAGGGGCTGCAAATCATGATCTATAGTTACACTGGGGAAGGCTTGTCAAAACCAGTATTGTTGGCCTGTAGTTCTATTCACAGTATTAAACCCATCAGTGAAGTCACTTTGGGGAAAATGCGAACATTATCAAAGAACAGTAAATTAGCAAGAAATTAAAGCATATACCCTTGCATTTCCAAAACAAAAGATCCCTTCATTAAAAACCTTTCATCAGTGGTTTAATATTCATAGCAGTAATTTGCATAACTAAATCAGTTTTCACTGATGAGAGACGACCAAAGTTTTTTCACTAATTTCTTTTTTGAATGAGCTCTCTAGGTTGGTTTTTTTTTTTTGATTAAAATTTCACACCAGTAGTGGAGCAGAATTGAATACGCGACTTAACGGTGTTTGGGAGCATCAGCTTTGAAAACGCCGGGTTAAACGCTGCCGCCGCGCGAAAAAGAAAGGCTTTGGGCTGCTTTATTTACCCTCCTGGCATCTCTCCCTCCCGTCCTGGAGTCCCTCTTAAATTCCAGCCCCAAAACCTAGGGCTTGGTTGGTTTTTATTAGCTTTTCCGCCTTCTTTTACCTGCACAGATACACAGAACAAAAAGATGACACAGAAGATCTGGTAATTAAGAAAAGTCATTAGAGCGCACATGTTAAGAACTTTTTAATTTCTCTCAGAAAGTGATAGCCTTTTTCCAGGTCCCTTTTTTTTAAAACAAACATTTTGAAAAGACCGGTTCCCTTGTGAAAAGCAGGAAGGGAAGAGGCAAAACATTTGCCTTGGGGGACGAAGACAGAAAAGTATTTTTCAGTGTACAAAATACCCGTGGATTGTGCTCAGGACCATGTAATAACCCTTCCAGAAATCACTTTAAACTGCGCGTTAGAGAAATAATGAGACTTAATTCTGAGTCATGGCGAGAGGCAGTGGGTAACCAGCCATGCGGTGTTTAGGGGTAGGTTCTCTCTGATTTGTTAAACTGAAATGATTTAATTCATTGGAATCCTGATGTGGCTTCGGTCAAACAACTGCATTGACAACAGGGCACTTACAGGCACAGTTTTAGTGTTTTCCGCCACATCATCTGATTCCAATTAAATTAGTTTCAAGCAAATAAATGTCCGTGTTCAGAAAAGATAGGTTGATTAGAAGTTACTGATTTTTATCTGATTTTTTTAACCGACCAACACTGAAACTTAGGTTAAACTCAAACTATGAGAGAGTGAAAATGAAGAGTCCTGTTTGTATGCAGAGAAACAGAAGACAACTGTAGTAACTTTTCTCCTTTTCTCCTGTTATCATTAGGACTGGACTAATGATAGCACTGCTGCAAAATATTTAATGTTTACTGGTGTGGCCTCTGTGCGCTTATTTGTTCAAAGGTGGGACTTCCAAACTTCTTACTTAACCAGTGACTGTATTTCATGCAATCGTGATATTTTAGTTCTACCTTTTTATAAATGTATTACGATGTTCATTACGAATGAAGCGCAGAGCAGGTCTCATGAGGGGTTTCTCCGCTGCCACGGTGGTCACTGACCATCACTAGGAAGAAGTTATCTACCCTGGTAAGTTTTTATGTGGTTTCCCTGCTTCCCCTGCATCATTTATGGTGGGGAATGTGCTGGCTGTTACTCTAGGCCAAAACTTCTTGTATTCACTTTGTTATTTTTTGTTTGCAAACGGTGCCTGACAGAGCCCTTCAGATCAAGCAGAAGAGGGGATTTTTGCAGGCCTTGCTCGCTGGGAGACACCAGAAGTTGCACATCCCATGGCACGAACCGAGCTCCTGCCGCTTCTGGCTGCGGGTTGCAAAGGTCTGACAAGGTGAGCTCAGCTTTTCTGTCCAACCTCCATCGTACTTGGAGACCACGATGGTGCTGCCGAGGTGGAAATGCAGGAGAAGCTTTTCATATTGGCTCAGTTGTGTTGGCAAAGTCATTGGAGGTCTCCCCATAGGGAAGAGAAAAGCCATTCAGGGTTTACTACCATTCATATAGAGCCCAGACAAATACTTTTGACGAGATGCTTTTTTTATTTAAAAAAAAATAAATTAAAAAGTCATAACTTTATGAGGTATTTCACTGGAATAACAATGTGGTCTAGTGGGAGGTGTTCCTGCCCGGGGCAGGGCAGTTGAACTAGATGATCGTTAAGGTCCCTTCCAACCTGAACCATTCTTTGATTCTATGAATGAAGCCCATCAGTAAATAGACGTTGCAGACATTATAACCCCGTGTTCTTCTCCATCCGGTATAATGAAAACTCTTTCTATTTAGGTAAAAGGGTTGCCTGCAGGTCTAAACCCAACCTGCTTTAGGAGCTGGGACGGTGTGGACCAAGAGGTCTTTGTTTTTTCAGGGTCCCCTTTGACGTTTTTGATGCCAACAAATAATACTGGTGCAGGTACTGACAGGCTTTTCCAACGTTATGTCCCCTTTTTAAAGAAAGGCTTAGTCAATTCCTTGGCGGGTGACTTTTTAGGCTTTATTTCAAGGGTGATGGGATCCACTCTAATATTTAATTTTAGTGGTGGGAACTGGCTATGGAGTATTTTGTTTACATACCCTTATTACTACGTTTCTGCAGTTTTCTCCTTATGTACCAAGGCGGCAACCCGTCATGCGATCCCCCTAGTATCAGGTATCACATTACTGTCAAAAATTACATTTTTGAAACCAGCTTTTCTGGCCTTGTTTAATAACATAGCTCTAAGCTTTGTCATCCCTCTTTATTGAACTTTTTTTCAAATTTCTAATCCAGCCTGTGTATTTTGTGTTGTCGAAAGGGCTGCAAACAGCCTGCTGAAGTGATATGGGCAGGATTTGAAAGAAGGTGAGAATAAGCACCTCTGGTTAGTCTTTGTACTGCTCTGATAATTTTGGAAACAATTTGAGTATTTCTTTTTTCTTCCTGGAAGGAAATTTAGGGTTAGTGAAAAACTCCGGAATGTCCCTGAAGAGTAAAGGGAGAAGGACCTTAATAGCAAAGGTGGATGTTTCTTGCTTTTTTGTATTCTTCTGTCATTTCTTTGAAGGAGTCATTCCATTAGAAGAAGTATTTTATCATTTTCTTTCGCTCCAAAGTGAATGATAATAAACAGTGGCCAACTGCGAGGGAATGAAAGGAGTCAAGATAAACAACAGCCGCTTGTTGTTTCCATTAATCAAATCTACTTGTACAAATACCAAAGTATCCCCTTTGCTGCTTCCAAAGGCAAGACCGTAATGAACATAGAGGTGTTTAATGTACTAGTAATTATGCATCATCATGAAAAGTTCCTTAAGAAAAAAAGCAAGTGAAGCCCTCTGAAATAAGAGATTTTAGTATCTCTGCAAAGCTGAAATCGCTCATTTTAACATAACCCTTTTACAGCCTGTGTATGAGGGAAGTGAAGCAAACCTGAACTAAACAGCCCACCAAACTCCGTATGATTAATAAAGTTGCCATTTAAAAAAAATCTCCACCCTAATTTCCATCAGTGTGTTCCTGTTAGGCATCTGGACAAGGCAGAAGAATAAAAAAAGGAGAGGTAGTTGGTTATTTCGCTTAATTATACAATGATAATTGTTTGGATAATATAAGAATGACTTCAATTTAAGGATCTATTATTATATTTATTTATTATATATATATTTTATATATATATTTATTATAATAATGACAAAGACTGAAATTTTGCCATTAAATTATTGACTTATTACAGACTGAAATACAGGTTTTGCTAAAAGTATACAGCCTCCATCAGTTACTGTCTTTTCGCAGTAATTATTTGTACAAGTGTAGAATACCTATTTTAAAATGGAAGCTGAGACGCTTGAGGAGGTCAGTTTACAATGTGTAAGTGGTTGGGTAAAATAAATGTTGTGCTAAATACCATTTTTATCTGTTTTGCAGTGCTGCTCGCCCTGTTATTGCAGTGTCTCAGTAAGTATCGTGCGTGTGACTAAGCCAAAATGTTCCATGCAAAACTTTTTCGTGGTTTGAATTATTATTTTTTTTTTTTTCACTATAATATCATCTGGATTTCTAAAGAAATCCTAGTGGTAGCCCCTGACCCAAATGTACATCAAGTGCTGTTCCCCTATGGCCCTGGCCTATTTATTGCTTTCCTGAGTACTTGAGTTCAAGCAGGAGCTCGGAACAAAATTGAAAATGAGCTTGGGGTCTTTTTCNCCTTTTACAGCCTGTGTATGAGTGAAGTGAAGCAAACCTGAACTAAACAGCCCACCAAACTCCGTATGATTAATAAAGTTGCCATTTAAAAAAAAACCCCACCCTAATTTCCATCAGTGTGTTCCTGTTAGGCATCTGGACAAGGCAGAAGAATAAAAAAAGGAGAGGTAGTTGGTTATTTCGCTTAATTATACAATGATAATTGTTTGGATAATATAAGAATGACTTCAATTTAAGGATCTATTATTATATTTATTTATTATATATATATTTTATATATATATTTATTATAATAATGACAAAGACTGAAATTTTGCCATTAAATTATTGACTTATTACAGACTGAAATACAGGTTTTGCTAAAAGTATACAGCCTCCATCAGTTACTGTCTTTTCGCAGTAATTATTTGTACAAGTGTAGAATACCTATTTTAAAATGGAAGCTGAGACGCTTGAGGAGGTAAGTTTACAATGTGTAAGTGGTTGGATAAAATAAATGTTGTGCTAAATACCATTTTTATCTGTTTTGCAGTGCTGCTCGCCCTGTTATTGCAGTGTCTCAGTAAGTATCGTGCGTGTGACTAAGCCAAAATGTTCCATGCAAAACTTTTTCGTGGTTTGAATTATTATTTTTTTTTTTTTCACTATAATATCATCTGGATTTCTAAAGAAATCCTAGTGGTAGCCCCTGACCCAAATGTACATCAAGTGCTGTTCCCCTATGGCCCTGGCCTATTTATTGCTTTCCTGAGTACTTGAGTTCAAGCAGGAGCTCGGAACAAAATTGAAAATGAGCTTGGGGTCTTTTTCTAGTCCCAATTTGTTCACTTCCAAAACCACTACCCAATTTAGCGCAATCGGCGGCGGCTGCTCAGGAGAGGGCAAAGGCTTGGAATAGCAGGGATGCAGGAGGGCAGGACCGAAGCGTGCTGGCAAAACAGCATGGAAGAGCTTTTCCAGCCTGATGGAATCTCTCGGCTGCGGGAGCGTGACAATTAGCATGCAAAACTGGGGAAGACAAAAAAGGAAGGGTTGGTTGTTTTTTTTTCTCCTCTCCTCTAGTGCCTACTCAAAATACGCCGGTTTCAGCGGGTCTGTGTCCTGGCAGCAAGGCGACTAAATCACTGCTCCTGACTAAATATTGATGCGCTGCTGTTTATCAAAGGTCCTGCTGCATCACAGAGGTGAAAGCGGCCGATAAGCGAGCGGTGGTGTTGTGTGTTATCAGAAGAAACATTTCTGTTTTCCTTTGTCCCCAGTGCAGGAGGAAGTACCTGCCACTGATGTGATTGAGAAGTGCTTTAATGCCTTTAAAGAGAAAAGGTTTGTGGTTGAAACGGCAAAGAGCTGGGCACCGTCGGTTGCCCACTGAAGTGAGAGTTGAGCGCCCAGCACCTTCCACAGGTGGTTTGTAGATTTGCTGGTTCAGAATCAAAGCATATATTTTATTTTTAAAGAGAGGCATGGCTTGCTGCTAGTGGTTTCCGTTCTTCTGAAAAGAATGGAAAGAAATCATGTTAAGACAGGAAAATAAGTGGGTTTTTTTTACTTATCATTTACATTTTCAGCCACCTTCACAGAGAAATACGTATTTGACAAATAAGTATTTGTCTGTGAAGAAGGCTGAAAATGTAACTGGTAATTAAAAAAAATCGGGTCTCCTTCTTGTCCCAGTGGAAAATCTTGAAAAGAAAATGTACCATTAGATTACTTAAGTTTGCTGCCCCCAGATTAGTCTCTTCAGTAACCTTTGTGTACCAGGACTCCTCTTTCTCCTGCTTCAGGTTATTTTCTGGCGTCAGCAGTTGCTGTACATCATCTGCACCTGATTTTGTAAATACCTGACTATTAGCGGTTTAATTGTTTTTGGGCATGCAATAGGTGTGCATGAAAACTCTTGTGATATAAACTAGTAGAAAAATCAACTAATTAAAACCAAAAAGTAAGAAAAGTAGTAAAATCAAAGACTTAAAAATTTAAAAGCAAACTCGAACAAGCTTTTCTGGTTTGCTTGAGGTATTGATGGAGCAGCAAAAGAAAACGTTCAGAGAGGTTCCTCTGTAACCATTCCTTTACATTATATTCCTGTTCTCCTGACGTTTTTTCCCTCCGCTTCACATGTATTCCACGTCAAGAGACACTCATCACTCAGCAAAGCAGATGCTGGGTCTAGGCAGAAAGAGAAACAAACCTTTTATAATTTTGCTTTTGAGATATTGAGCTGATCTTATTTCATCTGTGCTTTTAAGGTGCACTTATTAAAAATACATGTTCCTGAATCTGTGATTTATATAGATGGAGTGTGAAAACAGACTTCCTTCTGCAATTAATTATGCCTACAGCTGCCTCAACTAGAAGCATTTACTCTTGGCAGGTAAAAAAAAATAATCTCTTCTGCCCACAGATATATACATTTTAAAAAAGACTGTAACAGGAGGAAAGACTTCTTTTCTTTTCAGGTATTCGGCATGAGCTATATTGATACAATTTTTCTAGTGTAAGCTCATTAGCGACGGATTTGGCTTTAGAAAAGATGAAGCAGTTAAATGTGATCGGGGTATTTGTTATAGTACTTTTAATCTTCTTTCAAAATTGTAGGATATGATTCTTCTTAGACTCTCTCACTTCTCTCTTTTGGCCAAGAAGCCCTTGGCTGTTCCAGGCGTTTACACGTTAAGATTAAGAACAGTCAAGCACTTGCAGCTCTCTTCCGTTCTTCTGAAGTCCTTGTCTCACTGGGATCAGCCTGAAAACAAGAAGTACCTTTTTTTTCCTGCCCTGTGATTTTTTTTTTTTTTCCTAGTAAACTTCATTTTCTTAACATATTTTTGTTCTTAGTCCAGCTCTTTTAGCCAGGTGGGATGAAGACTGCCAGCTGCCCTAGTCAAGTCCATCAGTGCCAGCACAATTCTAGTAGTTTCCTCATAAATAACTTTGCCTTATATCAATCCCCAGTATCCTCTTCAAAACAAAACCAAAATACTATTGCCCCATCTTCAGAAATCCACCCCTGAAGTTTCTGCGTCTGGAAATAGGATTTCTGTCCTTTTCGTTGAATATTTCATATAGGCACCAATTGATACTTTGAGCCTAATCAGTATTTATAGCGTATTAGGTAAAGCTTTTTAGTTCCAAAGTTACATCAATTTGCGCAGTAAATTGGCTTGAAGTTTGATAGAAGTGGAAGTGATAGAAATGTAAATCAGGTTTTGTGGTAAACGTACCTAAAAGAAAAAATAAAATGTGTAAACCCAGGCTTAAAACCAGGAGATCTTTGTAGTTTCCAAATTTCAAAATAGAAGTACATCTGATTTTGGAAACCCATGTTAGCTGAAAAACCTTGCTTTTCATAAGAAAAGCACTGTCTGCAGTAATGATGGCCAAATTTTACTATTTGTCAGGAATTTTTCCTCTCCCAAGCTTTAAAGGGCTTTTGCTCCCCTTGTTGGAAATGGAAAGGAGCCGATTTGGCCACCGGAGGCCACCGGGCAGCCCAGCGTGGTGGGACAAGGTCACCCCAGGAAACACCATCAGCTTCACTCAAAAAACACTGGACTGAGCTTGTGATACAGAGAGTTGTGGTTAAAAATTAATAAGCAGCTGAGCAGATGCCGATGGCTGTAACGTTCAAACAAAACGTGTTCCCTTTTTTATATACAAATCTAGAGAGATGTACCCTTCATCATCAAAACCCAGGCTTTATTATTTGGATTTTTTTTTTTTCTTTCAGAAAAGTAAGTGAAAATTCAGAACATTCCTAAATGGTGAGCCAGGAACAGAGCTCAACTCTAAATATTGAATGTTTGGCTCCTCTCTCCACAAGTTCTCAATTTACCTTCAACATAGGGTTGCTTTTCCCCCCTTTTCCTTAGTACTACCATCACTTACTGCATCTTCTTATATCTCTTATATATTCTCTCAGGTTTGGATCGAGGGTTTGGGGTTTTTTGGAATACCCTCTAAGTTACTTCTTCCCCAGAGGTTCAGTGGAGCCCAGACCAGGAGTTTCATTATTTTCATCCCAGACCAGGATCGAAAGCCGGGGATCTTCTTTCATGGGTCTATGGGAGCCGAGAGCCAGGAAGACTTTCAGAGCTACTGAAGAGGATGGTTGTTCTCCAGGGCTCCTGTCGCTCCAGGACTGGGCTGGGCTGAGATGGCTGCTATCGGTATCTCAGTACGTAGCCAGGTGAGACACACTGGCAGCCCCTGCTCATCTTCCCCAGGTGAGCAGGCATTGGGCTTTCCACCCAGCCCTTTCACCATTCAGCTGTTTGTTGTCATTGATGATTGTACGACCATCCATCAACTATTTGGCAACACCAGGGCCATCCTCTCTCAGGGTTATCTTCAGTGATTCTGTTCAGCACCTGGATTGGGAAGTGAGTTGACCATGTTTGGTTTGGTTTTTTCCTCCTCCTGTAGTGTGGGAAGAGTTGATGAGATTCCCTTCTGCCAGAAGGAAATGAAAGCAAACAGCAGGGATGCCTGAGCCTGGTTGTTTCTTCTTGATACACTTGTCTACACATGCTCCCCTCCCCTCATTTTTTTTTTTTTAATTATTAGTATTTTTTAATGTTGCATGCACAGGAGTTGAAATTTCTGCCACACAAATTCCTCCCTATACCATCCTTTAGTTTTAAGATTCTTAATCAATTTCTTCATTCCTGTTGCAGGAAACATCCCCAGCACTGACAAGACTCTGAAATATTTCCTGAAGTCTTCAAAGTGCAGCCGTGACTCTGGGAGTGTCCTTATGGTGAGTACCTTCAAGAACAGGGGATACCAGTACTTCTTAGCACTATGTCCATGTTAACAGAGGCTCTGGACTGAAGGTCACCATAGTCCTATCTCCATAGGGACTGTGTGGCACGGATCCTGCTGCTCAGGAGAGACTCATCCTCCCACAGCAATGTTCTCATCTTCTCGTAATCTCCACAGATCACAGAGGACTCTCTTCCTTCTTGCATTTTTCTTCTATGGTGAATGGCAAAGTGGGACTTGAATGAAATGGGAAATATTTGGGCAACATCCCAGAGGGAAAGGGAACTGATACAGTCTCAAAGAGAGACTGACAGGAGAGTGAAAAGTTGATTTTTAATAAGTATCAGCCTTACCAGGGTACTGGTACCAAATTGGTAGTAACCAATCAATTTCCAGATAAATTGGAGAGACAGGATTTGGCCAGACACATTTTCAGGTCTTCAGATATACTTAATCTAGTTGCTTTTGAGAACCTTTTAATCTTTGAGGAACAGAGCATGTTTTGAAGCATTGCGAGTTCGTAGGAGATCTGGAGCAATGCAGAGACTTCTGCTGGACAGCCAATTTCCAGCTGCCTTGCACAAGGCGTGAACACAAGTATTTGTCTCTGTGTGATAAGTAAACTTGCCAAAAATGTCCTTGAAATATAGTAAGTGCCTTCTGCCAGCTATGACTGTCGGAACAGATATCTTAATTGGAAGTTGGGAACTTCAAGTTTGTTAATTACTGTCATCTTGCAATAGAGAGCTCACTAGACGTACTCCCAGGGGCCAGCAGAATCCCCCCGACACCTCCTCCCCGAGGTCCTTAGGATCTCAAACTGTAGGGGCTTCCCTTTATACCCTGCAGAAGTGAGTAGAAACTGAAGGAGCGAGGTTGTCACTTTGATGCTAGAGTGTGATTTGGCTCTGAGCTTGATATATTCAATTTTACATCAAATCTCAAATTCCATCCTTCCTGGATATCCAAAACACACCCCATGGTAAGTCCTTTCTGTAGAGCGGTTTCTCGGTCCCTCTGTCCTGGAAGTGCTGCACAAGCAGAAATGTTTGTTCATCGCTTTCCAGTACAAGTGCCAACAGATCTTCTCCAGGGAGAAGGAAAGTCCAGGCTTGCTGCCAAATGCTCTTACCCTGTCTTAGGCCCTGGCATTGTTTTATGTCTTCTTTCCACTTCTTATAATCTCCAGGACCATTGGGAGGCTCACGCAGGTCTCGGGCCACATCATTTTGATAACCCAGCTCGGGACGAGCAGGCCCGCTTCTAAAAGTGACAAATTTCTTGGACAATCGACTCATCATCCTTTCATTCTTTTCCAAACTCCCACGACAGCACTACAGACAGATGTTACACCCTGAACCCCACTTCTAGACGCTCGTCTTGAATCTTTGCCAGGGACCGTTCAGGAGAGAGGAAGAACAGTCAGCAAAGACAGGGGATATCCATAGGGAAGGGCTCCCTTCCTCTGATTTGCTTAAACAGTGAAGAAATTCATCATGTGGTTCAGTTTATCCACTCTCTAAAGGGGTATCAGTAATTCCTAGCTGTTTAAAATCTCTCTAACCAATTTGGGGTTTTCTTAGCATGGTCTGTCTGGCTCTATCTAATGTCTTTATACTCCCTATATACATGTTTATCATAAATTTCTGTCTATCTGTAAATCATCTTTGTCACCCACAGGTTCATTGTTCACACACGTGTTTACACTTCAGATTTTTGCACATTGTAAGCATTATTCCTAGGTGATTTTTTAAATCACTGCTGTATGTGTAAAGTGCGCTCACATCTTCCCTCTCCTTGTACTCGAGGTATATTGTGAAGGGCCTGCATCGTGCCCTGCTTCCTCTGAGATGCCCAGCAAACGAGAGAAAACATTACAAATTAGTACCTGATAATGCCTTTTCTTTCCCAGGCCTATCCGTGTCCTCCTTATTACCTCCTTTGTGATTATTTTTATCTCCTTTGTGGTATTTTGATCGCTATGGTCTTTCCCTTCCTTTGGCTTGTGGGCCAAAGCTTTTCTCAAGTTATTTTTGCACACATCTTTGTCTTTTGTGGGTTATATTAGTGATGTTTGGGTATGTGTTTTATCTGAGGGATACACAGGTGAACACACCAGGTTGTGTAGTCCTAGCAGGTTTTTCACTTGGGGCCAGTTTTGGGAGAAAGCCGAGAGCTTTGTTGCCAAGCCGGGCGCCCTCCGAGCCCAGTTCCAAGTCTGATTCATTCAGGTCAAAGCCAACTCTAAGTTCTTCAGGGGAGATTTGTTGTGTTCCTTGGGGGAGATACCGAGTGCCCCGTCTGCGCTTCAGCCTGGGTTGGAGCTTGGAGAAGGAGAAAACCCAGAGCTGTGGTTGAATGGGGTTGCTAATACAGTTTCTCCTTTTATCCCTGCTAAATGGAATTTCTACTGGTAGGTTTTTATTTCTGTAGGAGGGGATTGAGCAATAGTTTCGGTGGCCCCTCCCAAGCCTTGCTTTTAGCAGTCAATGAAGGTTGAAGACTCTCAATGCAGTCACCCTGGGTGTGGGTGTTCATAAAGACTGGTCTCTTTGTGTTCCAGGGGCAAAGGATGGCTTAGAAGCAAAGTAAATTCGGTGAACGGCAGGATAACTCTGGGGAAGCAGGAAGGAAGGAGGTTTTTTTTGTCAGGGCTGGCAATAACCCCATCTTTCATTTCTCTTGCAGGGGGTTTCTTAGCTCTGTCGCTCTTCCTCGAGGACTTGAGAAAAGCAGTCGCATATTCAGGAGCCAAAGAGTAAGTAGGCAGCAGGTGCTGTCCTGGAAAGTCCATGTGAAGATGGGGTCAGGTCACTGACCTCCTGTTTTTCTCTCTCTCTCGGCACATTGCTCCTTGTTTGACAACATTTGCAAATGTTTGACCTTTTAAAGTACAAATGCATAATGAATTGGTTGAGTTAAATGTAAAAACTCCCCCACTTTCCCTATGTTATTGAGTCTTTAACTTGACATACAAGGGATAACGAAGTAATGGTGACCTACGCAGTATTTTCAGGATATAGAGTCTTTTCCAGGAGAGTTGTCATTTAAAATTACTTTATTCTATACAATGATCTCGAATGTTATCGATGCCTGATGCAGACTATGCACCCTTTGCTATTGGAAAAAAAAGAATTAAATAGTCAAGTCACAATTTTGAGAAGTGGCTGCTGTGAATAGGGAGTTGCTGTGTTTTATCAAAAATGTAATGAGTTTAACATACGTAGTTTCACGGCACTCGAGTGGCTCTTCAGATTAAAGCCTGCCCAAAATCCACCTTGACACCACAGGCTGGGGCTGCTCCTGCCCGGTCTGTCACCGCGACGTCCCACAAATTGATTCTGAGCACATATTGAGTCCACATCTCCCGAGAGCTGCACTTTGCCGCCTGTTCCAAAGCGGTAGCACAAATGAAGTGTGGTACTTTCTGCGGCCGGAGCTTAATTTTTGATCACTTTCGTTTATCTACACACTATGCTTCTGTAAACATTCAAAGGTATTTAACTGTTTTGTGCTCCAAAGAGCACTTCAGGGAAAACAAATATTGTTTTCACATTGACCTACAAGAGAATTAGACCAAGTGACTTAAAAATCTTTGCGGGTATGCAAAATGATGGGTCAATTAGGAGTCGATCATGGGTTTTACCTTCATAACGAGGTAGTAGTATAGGAACGCAGAGATTATTCTGGTCCGAGGTATTGCATCTAAACAGATTGTAGAGTGGAGACTTGTGAAGAAGTCGCTAGAGACCACATGGCTTTGAGAATGATGCCCAAAGTGCATTTGTTTCCTGGAAAGAAATGGGAGATAAAAGCTGGCTCAAGGCTGAGATCATTTGCAGGACAGACTCGCCACCGGCTCTCCTCTCCTCACCATCCCCTCTGGGATATTTCTCCCCTCCCTGGTTGTGCTGTTCCACTTGCAGTGGTGGGTGGATGTTAATTTATATCGTATGAAGTCTGAACCTGAGTCTGTAAGATGTTTTGCAGCTGTGTCACCCTGATGTATTAACTGTTAGATCTTGTGGCCTGAGTGTTACACAGTTTATTGACTTTTCAAGAAAGTACCACGTAGTTCAACTTCACTGGGTATTTCCCATTAAACCTGAGCCATCCCGTTAGAAAATAGTCGCAGATCTTGATGAACGCTTTTTATTATCATCAGAATAGTTTGTGATGCCCAATATCTGGCAATAAAGGTGTTTAATGTGAGGACAGTTCTACAAATCCCTTCTGCAAACCCCCTCCTTGAGCTTCCCAGTGCCTTCGGGGCAGGAAAGGTTTTGGGGTTTGTGGTGTTCTCTGAAAAAGGTAACCGATCCACTGGAGATAATCTGTCTAGTTGGAGATAAAAACTGATCTTGCCCTGTGAAAGATTGCAGTAAAATGGTGGGAGTATTTCCCACTTTTTCCTTTGGTTGCTTGAAAGACTTAAGTATTTGTCTGTTTTAGCGTTGGAAAAAATTTAAATGAATTTCTGAACGAGCAGTGCTCACAGCTGTGATCTAAATCAAAGTCCTACCTGAAAATCCAGTACAGAAAATGAGCTTTCTGTGCCAAAATTTGAAAGAATCGGAGTTCCCATCCTTGAAAGATCATTTCCTTCAAACTTTATTTGTTCTTCAGAGCCATTAATGTCCAGGAAATGGTCAAAAATACCCCGTCTCTGCACTGCACGTGAATGTTTCTTGAACGTGGGACCGGAGCAAACTTGGTTTGTAAAGATTTGCAGGGAGCAAAACAGGTTCTGTTGACTCTTTCGGGAACTGTTTGCCTGTGGGCAGAGAGTGAACATGGGAAATCTCAGCCCCGCAGGAACTGGAGGAAATTGGGAGTAACTGGGTGGGGAAGGCTCTAGTGGCCGCTGGGGTCCCCCTCGAGCTGTCCCCTTCGCTGTCCCCTCTGCCCCCGGCATCCGCCATTCCCTGCTATAAGCGTAAGGGCTTTGTTTCTGGGAACGAAACTGGGCACGAAGCCGAGGGTAAAATTGGGCATAAAATGGCGATAGCTGCTTCCCACCCATGGGCCGGGTTTGGAGGTTTGGCGTTGGATCCCGCCGCTGTGCAACAGGCGGGGAGCAGAGACGGGCATCGCTCTCTGCGCCACCGGCTCCTGTGACAAATGTGTCAATAATGTGGGAAAACCGCGTTATTTATTATTTAAAGCCGCAGCAGGCTGCGCGGCGGAGGGTCAGGCTCCTCTCAATGAGTCTCCCCAGACTTTGCAAAGTCACTGCCATTTGCCTTTGAGGCTTGGGTGAAAGGCGACGGTGAGGAGGTGCCAGCACTTGTGTGTGCGGCTCTCGGTGGGAGCGGGGTGCGAGAGGCAGGAGCAGCCTCTCTCGCTGCGGAAACAACCGCCGAACAACAGTCAGCTGGCATATTATTGTTTTTCCCGAGCTCTCACCGTGTTCACATTAAAACAACGAGCGCTACTTAGCCCATTTCTAGGCAGAATTGTGAATCACGGTCTTCTGGGAACGCCGGCTTGTACACCTATGAAATTGGAATTCGTGCAGACTTGAAAATAAGCCTTGCTTGTAATACTCTTCTTGTTTTCTTTTTCCTCAAGTCTAAAGAGAAAGGTCTTGCCTGCATGTAAAAATCGCAGCGTTATAAATAATTTCTTCTTCCCCTTTCGAGACCGACTGTAAAAATGGAAATGTTTGCTTTCAACCTAGTTTGTTTTCTGTTGACTTAATTTGATAGCTGTCCAGATAAAAATATTAGCTAATATATTTTGACATATTTACTTAGGATGTGCGTGACATCAGCTAGCTGTTACTGTCTTAGGAAATGTCAGAGTGATGTCATGCAGCCACTTTATTTTAAATGAATTAAAGATGAAATACGACTCGTCTGTAGGTTGTTGCACAAAGAGTAGGGTCCGTGAAGCTCTACAGCCCAATCCATTTTGTATGAGCTGGTAAGTATTTGGAGTTCGGTTGCAATAACAGAAATACTCATCTGGTATCTAATAGATGGGGGAAATAAAGCGCAGCTTAAAACAGGACCATCTTCAGGACACTTCTCATTGCACGCTTCATAATTTTAATTTATATTTGCTGTCTAACTTGTTTTTCTACAGTCTTGACATTCACAAATGCAGCCATCGACTCTTTCTATGACTGATTCATGGAAGAGTTATAAATTACCAAATTAATGCCTCTGCATATTTTCTGCACTTAAGCTAATAGTAGGGGAATTTGCATAGGTGACCTCAGTGCCTTAAAACCTGACATAAATATAAAATGATGAAAATGATCTCACCCCTTTATAGATATGCCCAGTTCGCATTTGGGGCGTGTTTAGCATTCCCCCATTTGTCCAGCTCTTACTTGCCAGGCAATGAAGTTATTCCTTAGTTAAAATAACAGTAACGTTGCCTGGTTTGGACACCTCGGAGGGGTATCCAGGCACAATCAAAACCAACCCAAAATTCCTGCCAAACCCATCACGTTTATGTGTGATCTCCTGTAAATGAGGCCACAGATTGCAAAAGGCTTCAGCCCTAAGTCACACACAGGCTTCGAAGAATTAAAAATGACCCAATGGTGACTGGTCAGGCAAGAGTTGTGACTCCTGGTTTTACTATGTTCTTTTTAGCTTTTCTTTTTTGGCCACCATCCATGGCCCTACCTCTGAGGGATGCTCTACTACTCTGTCCCACACTCAGGGCTGCACGACTCACACTTATTTAGGTGTAATACTCCTAATTTCACGGACTTCAAAGAAATCAGTGACAGTTTGTTCCAGGTTATTTTGTTCTCTTTTCTTTTTTTTTTTTTGGCTTTTATGTCAGTTGTTATCCCCTTCACCTACAGCAAATGATTCGTAAAAATTTTACAAAGTGAGGAATTTCTCATCTAAAAAAAATCAGATTTTGCTGTGAACATTTTTTTGTTATATATTGTCATCATCCACCAGGCACTTCGGCTGAATTAGGATGTTCTTACCCATGGATGAGAAGATCATTGGTCTCAGGTTTCTGATCGGGTCAAGCAGAAGGAAGGTCCAGCAGTTACCCTCAAGGCTGGAGTTACTGAGTCTCTGGTTAGGACAGAGCTCTGTAGGTGATGGTCCAAGCCCATGTGCAGTTCAGGCCTGGAGGTCCCCAGACTCCTCCAGACTCAAATATTTGTGGTGATGGACACTTTCCTCTTGATTTGCAGTGGGTGCAATTGCTTTTTTAATGGAGACTTTAATTAGACTCCAAGAGAGAAGCAGTCACCACATGGACGTACTTCCATAACTAACAAAAAGGCTGGCAAAGAAGACAAACCCCCATTTTTTTCTTTCAGCTTCATGAAGATCTGGTAAAACAAAACTCTTTTGGTTGATGCCATCGGGTACCTACAGAAATGCTGTGAAAAATGAGTTCTCAGTAGGATGGGAGAAGAGTTCTCTTCAATTTATTTTGTTATCTGAGGTTAATTGAGGAACAAACTACTTGAGCTTCACTGGAAATAACGGCATAAGTCTGGGGAGTTCTTTATGAATTTAAACTCCAAATAAGACCCTGAATTCATTTTTTTAAATGTGTTTATTTGTATGTAGTTTCCTGTCACTGGGCTGAATCCAAAAGCTTTCACTCTCTAGACATTGCTCAAAGTGGATGTTTCAGACATGAGAAAACCAGGGAAATGCCTGCGTGTCTTTGCAAAGTCCTCCCAGCCTTCCTGCCCGAAGAAGGAAGACCCCATAAACTGAGCCACACAGTGGAAATGCATTGTATGAGGAGGAAAGATTACCAAATTCATCGGCTGGCTCAGCTCGAGCTGGGGAAAAGCAGCTGTCTGAGCTCCAGGAGGTGGCACATGGCCAAGGGACACTGGTGTCTTGGTCCTGGCCCAGGAGATACACCAGAAGGGGACTGTGGTTACTTCCTCAGTTCTTATTTACTCCTTCTGCCATGTCTTACTCAAACACCTATTTTGAGAAGTTTTTGCTTGAATTCATTGATGGTGTAGCTCAAAATTAGATGTCTCTAGTCATGGGAAGGCAGGAGGAGCTCTTGGCACGTGTGTGCTCACCAGCCAGAGGAGCAGAGCCCTGGCCATGTCCCCACACGGATTCCTGCCAGCTGGGGCACACTGCTCACCCTGCAGCCTGGCCTTTGTGCCCTGGATATTGATTAGCAAAACAAGCCTGTAACAAAATTGAAGAATTTAATTTTGATTAGGTTTGTCTTCCCCCATGGAAAATTCACAATCTTTTTATTTTTTTCCCTGAAAGACAGTATTTTAGGTCTCATGTTCTTTATTTTACTAGTGACCATCTGGTGGTTTTTGCTGGTGCTGGATATTGGTTTCTGTAATGATTCCCGTGCAACCTGGCTCTAATTATTTGAAATTTTTTTTCCTGTTTTTTAAAGTAGATTAGATGCTATTTTTTGATGTTGTCCCCGATCGCTTGCTTTTTCCTCCAGAATGAAAAGAGAACAGACCTAAATGTAAAAAACTGGTTGTTCTTAAGAGAAAAAACCCTACAAAGCATGTAATGTTCTTGTAGAAACAGTAGGACATGCCATGGACACTGTGTTCTTTCTTGTTGCACTAAGGAGGCATCTAATGCGCTTTAGTAAGAATTGTGGCTTTCTATAGATTTCTCTGCTCACCTGATGAGTGAGGATGTGGTGGCCTCGGCTGTGTGGGACCGGACCCCACCAGAGACACTCTCAGGGCATTTTTTCTTTCTGTGCTCCCAGGCTCTGCCCTTGAAAAGAAGGCTGCAGCCCCAAAGTGGTGGTTGGGGACCCCTTAGAGCATCTCCCCAGACTCACCTGGAGCTAGAGAGCAGCAGAGGACCACGAACGCTTTGGGCAAGGTAGGAGCCATCTCAATTATAGAATCACAGAATGATATGAGGTTGGAAGGGACCTCTGGAGATCATCCAGTCCAACCCCCTGCCAGAGCAGGTCCACCCAGAGCAGGTTGCACAGGAACGTGTCCAGGTGGATTTTGAATGTCTCCAGAGAAGGAGACTCCACCACCTCCCTGGGCAGCCTCTTCCAGGGCTCTGCCACCCTCACAGGAAAGAAGTTCCCCTTCATATTTACATGGAACTTCTTATGTTCAAGTTTGTGCCTGTTACCCCTTGTCCTGTCCCTGAGCACCACTGAAAAAAGACTGGTCCCATCATCTTGACACCCACCCTTCCGGTATTTATCGGCGTTGATCAGATCCCCCCTCAGTCTTCTCTTCTCCAGACTAAAAAGACTTGATGGCTTTTACAAACATTGCCCCCAAACCTGGTGTTGACCTCCAGATGTGCCTTTTTGTTGCTTCAGGCTCGTCTACAATCAGAGAACCATAGAATGGTTTGGGTTGGAAGGGACTTTGAAGATCTAGTTCTAACCCCCCTGCCCTGGGCAGGGACACCTCCCACCAGCCCAGGTTGCTCCAAGCCCCCTCCAACCTGGCCTTGAACCCCTCCAGGGATGGGGCAGCCACAGCTTCTCTGGGCAACCCGTGTCCTCCTTGGCTGTCCTTTGCTATGTAGCCCCATCCTTGGCCACACTGCCCAGGCTCCTGCCTGCGGCCGGGCTCCTGCGTGGAGGTGGCTGCTGGTGCCTGGGGTGGTGGTGGGTTTCCCCAGCCCAGGGCTGGACTTACCTCATTAAGGGGGGAATCAGCCCCCCCGTGCACTTCCATATCACATGAGTGGGGAAACGATCCCCAGAACCCTTTGGAAAACACTTATTTTTGTGGAAACATCCCACTGCATCCTATTAAAATATTTATAGCGCACAGTTCTGTTTTATCATTCCTACATCAATATTGAAGTTTAATGTCAATATTAGTATGAAGTGTCTGTAAGGGTTTGGAAAATAAGAATCAGAAAGATCAAATATTTTATTTATGCGCAGTAAATTTTTAAAGTCTCCCTTGTGTTTTGATCGAAAATGCATATTACTGAACAATTTAGTTTCAAAAGTCTGTCTGTGATGTAAGATTTATTAGGTATCTGCCATGGGCTGATTGAAACCTGTGAAGAGTCAGCGTTGCCCTTACCTGCAGCCCGGGCAGCGGTATGTAAGGGTCTGGGATGTTCTGGGGTTCCTCTGTTAAAGGAGACGATAATCACCAGCGGTGGGTGTTGCACGTCGGAAGCGATGCCCGGTGTGTAAATGGTGTCTTTGTACATAAATACATACACCTACCAGTGTCGCGGCTCCAGGGTTTTGGCTTTTTGCAGGATAAAAAAAGGAATAAAACTCCCTTTAGGGACAAATTTTGTTGATTCTTAGTAATCTTTTTCAATTTACTGGCAGATAAACATGTTTGCCTGTAGTTACTAATTACAGTCAAAGAGCATTCCCTTCACCTCCAGGTGAAGGCTGCGGCGCGAGTTACAGGAGGCTTGCTAGCTCTGGGGGTTGTCTTTTATATAAATAATCTCTTTAAAATATTGCAGTGGTTACTGTTGAATCCTGGTATGTTGCAGATTGTTATAATTTTTTAAATTTCTGGATGTTTAGAAGTGTGTTGTATCCATTTCTCTTTGAAACTGTGGTTGGGGATAGCATTTCATGCTAAGGAATGACAGATTCTTGCCATTGGTCCTTGTTCACATCCCTGCTTCTATATTTAATGTCACACATCCAGAAACTGAGCCAAATTCAAGTAAAACTTCAATGTGTTTTGTTAATATTAATTGTGGATCTGACGGTGACCACCACCATCAGTGATCAGAAATGGCAGTGCTATTTCTCCCTGGAAATCTGCTTTGTGTAGAACACCTTGAATTATTATCATGTTTTAATACATATTTATATATATACATATAGAGATGCATATGTATTTATATTTGTGTGCCTGTGTGTATATAAATATAACTCCTCAAATATATATAAGCACCTCTTTTCCTGTTCTAGGACACTGGCTCGATCTGCTGTCTATGAAATTTTTGCCTAAATGCCCCGCATCTGGCTGAGGATCCTGTTCTTCATCGAAAGCTACAGGATAAATCTCTTCCTTGCAGAGAAAAATTATGACTTGGATTCCCTCGACAAAGTGAAAAGCGAGAAGGTAGGAGACCCAAGCTCTGGGATGGAGCTGGGGCTGGCTTCATGGAGGTTTGAAGAGCTGGGGTTGGTGGTGAGGTTGTCCATAAGACCCTTCCAGAAGTGTCCCCATCGATGGGTGGCTTCACGGGGGTCGGTGGTTACCCTGTCTGAGGGCTTAACAGCAGCTCCTGTCTTTGTCTGGGGATGCTGCTCTCCTCTGGTTTTTATGGGACCAAGCATGTTGTCATCAGTAAACAAATGAGCTAATAATAGACTAATTCTGGGCAGGCAGACAAGTATTTCTGGTTCCTGCTACCCCACGATGACAGCAGTGGGCTTTGCAGCCGCGTATGACCTTCCCCTAACTGCCTTCACGTCACCTCTGCTTTTCATCATAAGTTGCTGTAACTACTGCAAACAACTCTCTGTAATTTCCACCCCTTCAGCATAGATAGAAGGCTTTAAAGATTGACTTGAACAACGCCTTTTTTTTTTAAACTTAAAAATGATTGGTTTTGGCATGGGAAGCGTGGCTACCCCTTCATTCCCTCGCTCGGATACCTCCAAAGCCCACGTATAGGCTTTAAATGTACCACTTGTGCCCTTTTTTTTTGTGCCAGGGTTGTTTATTGGCATACAGGGAAACACTTTGTGATTAATCAAAGCGTTCGTTATGGCCCTGTATTTTAGGCGGGAGCAGGGCAGAGGTATTTATTGGAGGTGGTGGCGACATTGCGTGGTCAGGATCCCTGTCCGAGGGCTGGAGTATAATTATAGGACCGCTCTCATTTGCATATTGCCAGGATGCTGCCAGGAAATATTAATGGCTTACTTTTTATTCATTTAGCCTGTGTTTTTGAAAGATGCCTAAAAACAAAAAGATCATATCTGTATGTTGTTTTTTAATTTATTTTCACCTTTTTGTCTCCTTTGGAGACCCCTAGTGTATCAGCACTTTGTTTACCACAAATTAAACCTTAGCTGATTGTTTACCAGACTGAAGACCCTTGTGCATTACTCCAGCACTTTCCCTTTTTTTAATAATCACAACCTGGGATTCATTTGCAAGAGGCCCTAATCTGCATGAGAATTATACAATTAACTTTTGATTAACCGCCTAGTTCTTTTCGAAACCGCAGTGTATAGGATACTCTGCATTTAAATAATTTTCCTTAAATTGGGAGCAGGCCTTTCATTAAACCGGTGAGTTTGACTAAACAACAACATTTGGAGATAATCAGGGTCAAAACAATAGGCGAGGCTGCAAGGCTAGAATGTCATCTTTAAATATAACAGCTGAGATAAAGGCACCCAGATTGCGCCTTATCGAAACACAAAAAATCAAAGCTCTCTCTTGTCTGTGGCAAAATACCAGGCCCTAGTGTTTAGGGCGACCATTGTTTGGGCCTATAAGTGTTGCAGGATTTGCATTCAGAGAGCCGGGTCTAACACACATTACATCACGTAGGGTACTTATCTCGGAGTCTGACAATAATTATCGGGAAGAATATACTCAGAATGACTTTTTTTGTGATTTTTATGCATCCCCAACACAAGGAAGGGGAGATAACGGCATTATGAGAAAGGGGAGAGTCTCCAAAGGCTCTCCCTGGAGCTGCGTTCTTCGATTAAATTTGCTATGCCACTCCGGTGCGCTGAACAAGTGGAAAGAAAGACTATGAGGCTTTTATAGAGGGTAATAATAGTCCCGAACACAGCCCTTACCAAAAGATAAGATCCATTGTCAAAACAAACAAAAGAAGCGGTATTAAACACCACTTGAAGAATATATATGAGCAAAGTTTTAAATCCTTGCCTTTTTTTTTCTTCTTTTTTTTCCTACCTTGAACCTGGGGCTCGGTGGCGCGGCCATCCTCTCACCAGACCCCTCTGCAAGCGCGGAGGCTTTCACCGTGCCTTGTCCCCCCGTCCTGCACCGGGGCGGGGAGGGTTGTGGTGGGCTCCATCTGTGGTCCCAGAAAAGTCAGAGAAGATGAGACTTAAGCCATCCCCGCCCGAGTTTGGTGTTTGCTCTGGGGTTGGGGTTTTTTATTTTGACATATTTATTGGCGATCCCGTATTTTGTTCCTGTGATGCCTTTGCTGAAGGGCACTGCGATAATTTATCGCCCGTTTTTCACAGGGTGACTGTGTTCTTGCATCAAAGCCCAGCTGCAGCCCCCCACGAGGCAGCCGAGGGTGATGTGCTCCTGGGCACCGACAGCTCCATGCGACCGCAATCCCCAAAGATGCCTTTGGCACTGGTCAGTCTCTCCCTGGCTCCAGCCGTTCCCAGCCTGCTGTTGGCCTAGATTTTGATGGAAATATGGGTGTTCTCTCCAAAAGACATCGGTTTGACCTGCAAATGAGGCAATCTGGGTGTGTTCCTCCCCAAAAGTGCAAGGGGGATGATGGCCGGAGCTGTGTAAAGGGGATGTGCATCAGGGGATGGAACTCCGTTGGGAAAAATCGTGGCCATAAGGTGCAAATCATATTTTCTATTATTTTTTTCCTCCCCCTATGGTTATCATTACTGGGTTAGGAATAAGCATTTTGCAGCAAGCATGGCATACGGAGAAACAAGTGTATAGATAAATGATATCTAAGTTTAATGGCTTTCTGTGATCCTGTGATGTGCTAATTAAAGCAGGCCTGAGTCTGCCTACAAAACCTGGCTGCCACCAGACATTCTAGAAAGACAAAACTGCTTAAAACAACAGGTACATTCTGCCTGTTCCATGCAGTTAAACTATTTCAGCCTTCCCTTGTACCCTGCTCTCGGCGTTCCCTTGCTGTCACCTCGCTCCTGCTCCCCAGCCTCCGGTGGAGCCAAGGAGAGAGGATGGAGAGGAGCCGTTTCCTCCTAGACCTGCTCCCAGACTTCCCTCTGCCGACATGGGAAGCTGCCACCCGGCAATTCGGCTGTCTGGGATACAGTCAGGACTGGCAAACTCACCGGAAAACAGAATCAAAGGATCCCCCCCCCCAAAAAAAAGGCTCCCAGGGGGGCGCAGATGCTCTGCTGCCTGCCCATGGCTGTTGGCACGGCACCACAACTGACACTGCACCCTTAAAGTGCTCCTCTAATGCTTTTTTTTTCTGCGTCACAGTGTATGAAGCACCAAGAATATAATATAAGAAATGTAAACAACACGTGAAGGAGAGGAGAAGTTTTCAGGGCCCTCGGTGCAAATGACTGCCAAGGATGCTTTTGGAAACTGTAATCCCAGTGGCTGAGTGAAACTGGAAAGGAGAGCTCGGAGGTATGGTCTGTTTGAAGTGAGAATTCACTAATTCACTTATGATATTTATGAAGAATTATTGTTCATATTTATGAAGAATTTTGAGTTATCCAAGGTCAGAGAGTATGCTAAGATAGAGTCGGGGGGGGGGGGGAAAAAGATGATCTTTAAGGTCCCTTCCAACCCAAACTGTTCTAGAATTCTATGATTCCCTGATGTGGTCAGTGCAAGTTTCCAAGGATCAAGGACTTTTGGTACCACCGAAGACAACATTTATTTGAGGAAATCAGAAGGTGTTGATGTTGGATATCTAAGAATGACCCCAAGCCATCAGGGAAGCTTGTTGAGATGATTAGAGACAACCCCCAGCAAAGAGAAACGCGCCCAAAGGTGTTTCTGAAAACAAGATTTGCTATTGCTTTTATCTCTTTATCTGCCCAATAATCAGCCCCAGTGGGCTCCTCTCAGCAAGTGGGATGCGATGGAGGAATTTTGGCAGCATCACACTAAATGCACGTGAGAACTTTTTCTCGATGCTGTATCTTTTGCACAAATTATCCCGCACGCTTTTGGAGTGTGTGTGCACATATAAAATGGTGTGTTTTTCGCAGCAGCAGCGGCAGTCAGTGCAATCCCTCTTAAACACACTGCGCCCGCTGGAGCCGAGCGAGCGGAACAGATTTTAGCTCAGCTGTGGCACCTGCTTTTCCTTCTGCTGCCTCCTCGCTCCCGGTGCTGCCTCCCAGCCTGGGACCTGTTCTGGGGCTGGCTCCTGGAGACCTGCTGGCGGGAGGGAAGCTCAGTCCCGGCTCCTTCACCTGGGGCCCCAGAAGCTGGTTTTGGGGAGCGAGCAGTGAGGAAGGGCTGGGGAGGAGGAGGGGGAAGCGTGGGGATGTGGTTGGAGTTCAGGGACCTCAGAAAGTTCAGAAGTTCAGTCCTGACAAAGCTTTGGTGGTTCAGATAAGTATCTTTATAAAGGTGTATGTGACCCTTTCAAATCTTTGTTTCAACCTTCTCTTTTTTTTTTTTCTTTTTTTTTCCTTTTTCTCTTTGCTCCTTTTCCTAAGCTTTTATTGCTTTCAGGGGACCCCTTTCTCCTCCTAAATTGAATCCAGGTCCTTGATTCTGTTCCTTTCCTGCTTGTTTTACCCTTTTATTTTTTTTTTTTCCCCCAGCAGACTGTGTACCTTTTTGTTACTGCATTGTGGAGTCACTTGTGGCATTCAGTTCCTTATAAAGTGCTATATGCCAATGATGGAGCATCTCTCATAATGCACGAGCGAGCCCAAGCATTCAGGAATTGAGGTGAGTCCCCCAGTTCACATCATTTGGCTTAAGAATAAGATTGTAAAAAGAAAAATGTCATTGGCGTCCCTACATTTGGCTTCTGTGGTTTTTAACCTTATGGGTACTTAAAGGAAAAAAAAAAAAAGAAAGGAATTGGAGACGTACAAAAGCATGGCTTTGTGAGTAATGCTGGGTGTCCCGGGACTTGTGATTAAATCTGTGTATAACATTTGAATGGAGCAAGAGAAGATACTTTATTTCCTAAGTAAATCAAAGTGCTTCAATATGGAATAAACCACAAGCATATATTTCATAGAATCACAGAATGGTTTGCGTGGGAAGGGACCTTAAAGCCCCCCCAGTGCCACCCCCTGCCCTGGGCAGGGACACCTCCCACCACACCAGGTTGCTCCAAGCCCCCTCCAATCTGGCCTTGAACCCCTCCAGGGATGGGGCAGCCACAGCTTCTCTGGGCAACCTAGGCCGGGGTCTCACCACCCTCAGAGTGAGAAGGTGGGCACCCACCCGTCCTTGGTGGGTCTGAGCTGCCCCGGCTGGTGGGAGAGGAGCCAAGGGGATGTGCAGGCAAGACCTGGGGCTGCTGCGGGCAAGGCTGAGTCAAGGTGTGAAGCCATTGCTTTTAACACAGATTTCACCAAAAATAGGTGTAAAGTGAGTTGCTGCTAAAAGGCTGCAAGGCAGCCTCGAGGCAGACAGTTCCCTCTCATTTAGCTTTTTGGGTTGGTTTTTGGGTTGTTTTTTTTTTTTTATGATTGACTTAATATTGGCTCTGAAACTGCTGCTTACAAGTTTTATGAATGATGCCACAGCTTTTCTGCGTACCCTTTCTGATTTACAGAAGTGTGACAAACAGCCCTTCCGCTGCCTCAACGATGGCCGTTGCTTCAGTCCAGCTCCAGCAGCCCCAGGGGTGGAGGGGTTGTTTTTTTTAATATGAATAAATTGTCACTTTGACAGAAGCACTCAATACTGAGATGTGGTGATGATGAGGTGATCTTAGCAGGACCGTGGAAAATACATACCTGTGTGATTCTAAAAGCAGTACCTGGTTAGAGAAGTCTAACAGACTGTTACAGATATTAGCTGGAGGAAGTTATATATTAAAGCTGCTTTATTTTATCATTTACACCTCCTTGAAGTGTCCTGCCTGGAATCGTTTCGCTGCCTCTTCCTTTTTGCCCTGGTGAAGCCTCCCCTGCAAGAAAAGCCCAAACTTCCGATTTTGATAAAGCTTCTGTGCCAAGAGACATTTCAATTTCAGGGTGAAATTCGCATTGAAGGTACGAGAGTGCACAAATGGCAATGTGGTCAGATTTGTCTTGTATATAGGAAATTTCACCCGTGCCAGGCAGATCACAGGGACAGATTCGAGTCTCTGCACCCAGATGAACATCCCCGTCATTTAGCAACAGGCAATGCTGGGGTGTGCTCTCTTTTTTGAAAAAAATATGACAAACTTTGCATTTATTAGCACTGGCAGCATTACTGGGATCCCTGGTCAGTCTTTGGAAAAGATTGTTCAGCTCTACTCTGAATTTTCCTGCGTGTTATCTAGGAAGACCTGCTTTCTTTTCATCCAAGCACCCAGGATCATCCAAAGCTTCAAGATGCATTTATATTGAATTAAGTGAGCCAGCTCAGGTTGTGTAAGACTTTAATTGGTCTGATCTACGTTATGTGTCTTTGCAGGACCGAAGCAACCTCTGCCAAGCTGCTGTGAGTGATTTCATGCCTGTCATGAACTTTGAATGCTCTTCTCTGAACCGAAGTACAGCTCAGCCAGGACAACTTTAGTTGAGGCTCCTCAAACAGCTGCGAGACCTGGCAGAAAGCAGAGGGTTTGTTTTTTTCTATTTCAAGACAATGCCTTAGTTTGTTCCAGGACTTAAATTATATAAAAAAAAAAAAAGTTAGAAAACAACATCTTGCACAGAAACAAGATGCTCACTTATTTTCTGACAGAGTGGAGAGGCCTTTGGGGGATCTTGAAAGCATCTACAGCCAGAAGGCATGTGTGAGGTGCAGCAGGACGACAGACTTGCAGCAGGAGGAGAGGCTTGTAGCTTCTCCACATGACAGAGTCTGGCAGTCCAAGTCAGGAATTATTATGTTTAAAAAACTGTTGTAGCAAGCGAGAAGGGAAGCATAAAACCTTGGAGATATTAAAAGTACCTCTGTTTTTTAAAAATATATATTTAAATGAGAGCTTTCACAAGAATTTCCACTCTTTACCCTGCGCAGAAACACGGCTGTTGTTGCGTGTGGGACGATTGTGGCCGGACCTCAGAAGGAGCATCCTTCCTGCCAGTCCTTCCACCAAATTTCTTCTGTGGAAAGAGCTACATTTTGGTCTCGCATTTCCTGGTATTCCCCCTCCCGCCCTTTGCTGAGTTATTAGCCAGTCGGGCAGGGATGAGGGAAGAACACGCCGACTGCTGGGATCCTGTGGCGCGTGAAGGGATGCTGTGGATAGAGGTGGCACTGAGCTGCCTGTCGTGGTCCATGCCCCAGCCCTACTTGTACTGCTCCCCACAAACCAGTACAGCCAGGCAGGTCCTGGTTAACTATCCATGTTAATTTAATACAGTGGAAACATATATATGACCTTGTTGGGGTCCCTGTTGCTATAAGGTGTATAAATTTAGAGGAGTTTCATTCTCACCCATAATATGACATGGAACTTATTTCTTCTGTAACGCCTTCCTGGGCTGGGAAAACATTAGAAGTACATGTGGATATTTCTAAAACCCCAAACCCAATATATAAACTTTTATATTTCATCTTATAAACCATCCATTAGCATCTTCTCCCAATTAGGGACTCTTTAAAATCTTTTCTTGCTAATACTTGACTTCCCTCCCCCCAAGAATTTACAGAAAAACTTTAACAGTTTCTAGGTTTTATTTCCAGATTTTAGATTTAGCACGTCCAGGTATAAGGCTATGCATCTGTATTAAAATAATGCTTTTTACTGATAAAAATCAAAGTTCATGGATACAATTACAAATAATAGCAGCGATGCTCATTATCTTCATATCTCTGTCATTCCAGTCACCAGTAATTGGCTAAAATATTAAAGGTAGGGTGTCATCACCAATGACCTCTTCATTTACAGTTCTGAATGACAGGGAAGAGGAGAGTATTGACAGGGCTGACAGTGAATTTGGGAAGGAGGGTGTCTGAAGAGGAAAGATCAGGAGCCCAATTTTGGTCACTTTGCACAGAGACATTCAGGAAAAGGTGTCAAAAGAGAGAGTGAAAGCCAAGGCTGAGTGAAAGGAGACAAATTGTGACTGGAGAGAAAGATTTGAAAGTTATTTGTATAAAAATGAACATTAAACTATCTGTGTGGATAAGCTGCTCAGCCATTGACCTCGTGTCAGGAGAAGCAGGAGGTTTGTTGAAGGATGTTCTGCAGAAGAAGAGACTAAAAGAGGAAAGTGATAACTGAATGGGAAGAGTAAGAGAAGCAGAAATTTCCAGAAAGGCTCATGAGTCCTGGAATTCAGTCAAATAAGAGAATAGAGGCTGCTGAAGTAAGATGGAAAGAAAGATGAAAACTGTTGACAGAATTAGAGAATTGGCCTTAATTTCCCTGAGAAAGGAGGTCTTTTCACTGGCGTACTGCAGGATTGTCCCGTCTCGAGCCATTCTGGGCTATGTTTCAGATTAACTAACAGGCAAAAGTGTTGTGCAGTTTTATTACTTGGGAATAAAAGCTTCAAACTGTTGCTCTGGGTGGATTAGGCCACCTCCAGAGATCCTTTCCAACCTCAATTATTGTACAACTCTTATAGATACCAATCATGTAAGTATATGGTAGGGATATTTGAAACACTCTGAGCCATACTCATAGAGATCTCTTTTTGTTTTGTTTATTTTGTTTACTTTTTCTTTTAGGAAAACTAGTTTTCGGTGCCAGAAGAGGTTATATCTGTATTATATCACACCGAAGAGAGTTCAGGAAGGGCTCTTTAACATACTGTCAATAGATAATCTGCGTTGCCCATCATGGAACAAAGGTGAGGGGTGAGGAATTACTATAGTCCTAATTGTAGAGGGAGGGAAATGGGATGAGGGAAGTGAGAAAAGCCCAAGGTCACATCGAAACTCCGTGACAGAGCTGGAAACAGAGCCCAGGCTCTTTACTCCAATCAATACATTAATAATGCCAATGGCCATCTCTCTTACCTCTTTTTCCCTTCCACCTTCCCTCCGTGAGGAACTGGCTGTTTTGTTAAAAAGCTTGTTAGATTTATCAGTGAAAACGTAAGGGCAGTTGCAACAGCACCGTTTTGCAATTACAGTTTAATTCTCTCTAAAATTGAAGGTGACGAGCAGTGCTGAGGGTATTAAGAAAATGCTCCGTGAGGATAAGGTGGGATTGAGTCACATTGGGTGCCCTCTCGCCTTTAAGCTGCCTGGCCCAGCCCTGGGAAAGTCAGCAGGGAGCAGGTGATGTATTTCTGATTGCTGCCTTTTAGTTTTGCAAAGTAACTCCTAACGCCAATTTGGAACTGTTACAGGAGCATCGCTTACGGTGGAGACGCTGCCAGGGCCGACCAACAATAGCAGATATGATAATAAATGGTTTTAAAGGATCCTGGTTTGCACTGCTTCCAATCCAGCAGGAGAGGAGAAACAAATGAGTTGACAGATTTGCTGCGGAACACAAGATATTGGTAAGTAGTTGAATTCACCGTGCTCGCTGCTTTCCGCAATGTATTTTGCATCAAGTCTCATTTTTGACTTTCCAAGTCAGAAGAGCCTCATTTTCTCGCTGGCGCTGAGTGAAAACTCTACAGTTACATGCTGATAATGTTAGAGTAGGGCTTCCCGTGCATTATCACATTATTTTTGCTATCAGTTCAAGGAAATGGACACTTGATTCATCTTCTCGCATATATTGATTCAATCCCCCTTTTAATTTAGCACTGGAGAAGGCTATTAGCCTCCATTCACATTTACAATAAGATAATATAACCTGATAGCTGTTCTCCCAACCCATTATGGGAGAGGGATAAAATAGTTTTGTTTCTGTATGTAAGGATCTATTGACTTATTCTCCTCCGCCGCATTTATAGCCGTTGCTGTCTCAGTGCTGTATGTCTTAATAGCGTTTCACCGAGGTGGGGTATTGATGAAAGCTCCCTCTGAAGAGCAGAGATAAAGGCTTTTCGCTCTAAAAAGGAGCCCAGCGTTCCCCCCTTGAACTTCGATTAACTGTATTAAGGACTGTGCAAAACAAACGCTATCTCTATCATCACCATTAATCATTCTCGTGCAGTTCTCAGACTGCAACCCTGAGTGAGTCTTCTCCTGGCACTGGCTCCATCCCTCACTCCATCAGCATCGCCCGAGTCCCCTCCGCTCTGGCCTTCAGCCCACACCACCCAGCTCCAGCACAGCTCACTCTCTGCCCGGCAGAGATCAGACCATCCAGACTGACTTGTGGAACTGAGAACAGCTCGTTTATTTCATGTATTTCCATAAGCCTGCCTGCTCTCACCCAAGGCACTGCTCTTGCCTTAGGCAGCTCCACAGCGTCAGCTCAAGCACGGTTCCTCCCTGCCCCAGCTCTGGTCCTGGCCTCATTACTCACAGATTAGTCACACCAAGACCTTTAAAGAAGCAATTCCTTGGCACATACTCAAGAACCCTTTTCTTTCATTCAAAAAATGGTCATTTTCTTTTAATTCTTAGTTTAGAAGAGTTGAAGAAGTGTCTTCTTAGTGTCTTGTTTTGAAGAATACGCACTATGCCCTGCTGCTCTAACTGCTGAGCTCTGATGGAACAGAGAGCTAATTTCACTGCTATTTAAAAGCAGGAGGGAAGAAGAGGAGGAAATCTTGGAGGTTTTGCTAAAAAAGGATGAAATCCAAATGTATTCTGCCACGCTCCATGCAGAAGCGTTGTTGTCCCTCTATTTCAGCCCCGTGGAAGCCCTGTGGGGTGGTGAGGAGTAGGTTCTGCAAGAGAAAAGCTGGTGCATGGGGACGGACACATTTCACCTCTGCAGCTTCACCCGTTCCCTCATCTGACAGAGCCCTCGAACATCCTGCTGGGTCTTTGTCGGCCCTTTTATGCTCGATTACCAAAAACGCGCAACAGCCAGTAACGTTACATCCATCGATACCCTCCTATGACTACCCATAAACCAATAATTAATTTGCAAAGTGGAAGATGAGATATACACAGTGGATAATTTTAAAAAAAAAAAAATATTGCCCCACACCTGCCTTTACTTGTAATCAAGGGGTAGTGATCCATTTCCTATTTATTTCTCTTTATATTTCTCATACAGAATACAATATATAAAAGATTAGTTAGATTTTTTTTTTATGCTGCTGGGAGAGAAAAGTTGGGGTTTTTTTGTGCAACAATACACTTTTTGTTAACAAAAAAAAAAAAAGAAAAGAAATTAATGTGTTAAGAAGTCCTGATTCTAATTGTTCTTGCCATGGAAAAGGTACAACTGTATTAAATTAATACATAGGAGGCTTGTTCTGTTCTGCGGTAACCACCACTGTTCTTTGAAAGGCCGTTCTTTTTTTGAGTTCCTTATCTGAAAAGGTTTACCATGTCTTCATGCAAGTAGTTGTCATGCTTTAGAAAAATCACAAGCAGCAAAAAGTCAGAATTGTCAGTTCAGAAGACACTGCTTGTTCCACTGGGTAAAACTGAGAAAGCAACGCTGGCAAACGATCTTTAGGAAAAAAAAACAACCCGCAACCCAATGGAAACAGCAGCGGAATGAAGATAAAAAGGGTTGCAGGCTTTATTCTCATTGAAGGTTGGCAACGGGAAATCTGTTGGAGTAGAAGAAGAATATCTGATAGGTCATCTGTTGTGTAATGAAGAATAGAAGACAGAAGACAAGCTAGGAGAAGCAAGGTGATTCCAAACCTCGGAGGAATGGAAGATCTTATGAGAGAAACATGAAAGCAATACCTTTATAAACTGACCAAATTTAATTTACTGTCAACGAGCCTTGTAAGACTGCAAGCTGACAAAATCCATTTATAATGTTATGGGTAAGGCTGAAGTCATACATTTTTCTCCTGTGGAATCATTTTATTATGTATTCCTTTCTTTTTTCTGCAGGTTTTCTGATTAAAAATTACCACTAAGATGTCAAATATTTCCTTGTCCTCTGATATCTGGGCTTAGTTACCCAATAACTTATTCTGCCTATCCATCTTCTTTAGTCACAATGAAATGTGTTTTCAAAGGATGAACAAAAGCAGATAAATATGCTGTCATTTAATATGCAGAGTTTTCAGCAAAATGTCCATATTGTTCTGCTCTGTATGTTCCTTGAGAGACACGGGAGTTGTCAGTATGTTTTGTTGCAATATTTTAAATGTTTGGCCTCAAGATCAATGAGCATCATAAGCAAAGGCAGTTGTGATTTCAAGCAGAAAGTCAGGAAATGCTCCGCATGAGGTTGTGGTCGCTTTTCTTTTCATTTGTGACGCTTTCCAAATTCAATGGTGGCCACTAAGTGACTCACTCATGTCAGTATGTTTTCAAGGTCACTTTTGAAGATCTGGTAGGAATCTTTGCTCTTCACAAATAGAGCTTTTTGCCCTTGGAGAAGACTTTGAGCTTTGCAGTATGAGGTTCAATTCAAGGGGAGGAAGACATGATGGAGCTTCTGAGCTTTGTGGACATGGGATTCATTAGCAGGACTTCTCTCTGGTCTTCCATGACATGGAAAGGAGTTAGGTTGAAGGGCTTCATGCTTCCGTGGAGCTCTGTGGTTCTCTGCAGGCCAAATGGGTGAGGAAAGCAGAGCAGAGGGGAAAGCTTCCCTTCGGAGACTCGTGAGTGTCTTGTTTTAACCCTGATTTAAAGAGGCAGATCTGCAGTAGGAGAAGTCCCTCGTCTTCCATCATGGGGGATAAAAAGGCTAGAAAACATGGGGTTAACTTGGTAGATGGGATAATGGAGTCTTGTGCTTGCATTTTCAGGACACTCAGCCCACGCCGAGCTGGAGGTTCACGCCAGCAGAACTGCAGGGATGATCTGCTTGAGGACCACGGGGTGACCCCACTTCAGGGACTCAACTGCAACTTGGGAGACGCCGCAGCAAAGTGCAACCCAGCTTCTAGGTGAGGTAATATGGGAAAATATTGTGCTGTGATGTTGTAGAGGCGCAGTAAACTGAAAAAATAAGAATGTGTTAGCAATGAGCACCGTATTACATTCTAACATGGTATTACAGCGTGGGAGCTCCTTTGCCAGAATCGTTCTCGAGCCCATTCTGAAAAGAAGCTCTGTGTCTGGACACACTAATTTTATTTAGTCTTGTTTTAGAAATCTAATAGAAAAACAGCTAAATTAGGCTAAACCACTTGATTCTGCTCTGTGCTCTTAAATGCCGTAAAGTAAGAAGATTATGTTACCCCCTTCCCCATAAATCAGGATTAAACTTGCATTTTCAGGTTTTTGTGCCAACGAAATCCCCAATTTGCTGAGCTCAAGTTCTCTAATCTCAAGCCAGAGGCCAGAAGTAGCGATGCTCTTCAGAAACAGCCATGGCCCTATTGTGTACGTGGAAAAATTAGGACTTTTTTTTTTTCCCTAAGCTCTGGGTGCACTATTCCTCCTGCCCTGGGAAGAGCATGTCTCTTATCTCTCTAACCGTTGTGCTGTCTGAGCCGTGTCGCCTTCTTTCTCACATGCTTGTATTAGAATCGGGAAATTTCACCTGCGGCATAGCAGGCAACTGTTAAAATCTGTGCCAACGTCCTCATATTATTTTTAAGAGAATGCAAGTTTTCCTTCATAAAATTCCAGTGGGCAATGAATTAAAAATGACAACTCTATATACAGTGAAAACAAGAAAATAAAATATACAAAACATTGCTAATGATCAGTTCTTGAAAAATTTACCAGACACATACTACCCAGGGAGCTAAACTCATTAGCAGAGACTGATACGAAAGCTGAGATACTTCGGGATGAGGCTCAGACACAACATATTCCAATGAAATCTCTTTAGCAAAATTGTTTTGTTGCCTTCACTGAAATATTTGGCAAGAGCATGTCTTCCTTTTTTTTTAAAAAAAAAAAAAGTATCTGGGAGGTTACAGCATCTCATTAATCAGTCATCCCCATGTTTACGTGCTCGGGAGCTCTTCCCTCCTTGGGGAAGGCAGAGAGTTCCTAACGATGGGTCGGAGATTTTCCCTGCATTCTCAGGTGGGTCCTGGTGTCGTTCTGCCCGTGCCCGTGTCCCCCCGTCGATCCTGCACGTCCCCTTCTCTCCTGGCGGGGCCGATGGGGACTTACAGACCTGGGGCATGCTGCAAAGTGACACAGGCCATCTATACACGCTGTCAGCGCTCAATAAATTGTAATAATTAATAGTATCTGGATGACCTCACTCGATGACTGCATGACATTGGGTATATTGGATGACAGTACATGCCGATCCATTAACTTAACGGAGCCGGGTGCGTACGACGTGTGGCACTTCAACGCTGACACCTTCCAGAAACAGACAATTGTTTCACACCTCATTTGCAAACTGAAGGAGATATGAAATGAATTAAACTTCCTGCAAACACTCAGGAGGTTTACAAAGAGTCCTATCTCTAAGTCTACTGTACTATTTGCATAAAAGAATTCAGTATCAATGTAATTATTAATGATAATTCTAAAGTAGTTGTGCTGCTTCAGGATTTTTCAGATTAAGAATGTAATGAATTAGTAATAAAATCCTAACACAAATTTATTCCTAAATACAATTTCCTTTCTGGTTGTGAATCTCCTTGTATTTATTATAAAAGATGTACTTGTTGAAATAGCTTTTCTCCGGCGGCATGGTTTAAAGATACATGTCTTGGACAAAGTCGAATTTCTATTAGCGAGCCACTTTGAGAGGAGTCTGCCTTTTCTTGAGGCACAAGGAGCATTTCACTGATGTGTCCTTGCGCGCCGTAACGATAGAGGTCTTATAAATACCCTCCTGATCCTCAGCCCCACCCTAGGCTTGGAGAAGAAGACTTGGAGAACTTCTAATGAAGCCCATTAGCCTGCGGCAGCCTAATAACCATGGCTAAGTCAGAACATCAGGCCTCTTCACTCTTGATTGTGCCTCTTCGCTGGCTGCCTCCCCGCTCCTGATGTAAATCCTCCACCTTCTGAACTTCCCCCCCTTCATCGTTAACACGTACCTTTTTATTTGTTCCCTTTGCTTGCCGTTAAGTCTGCGCGACGCCGCACATCTGCGCCTCAGCAGGCCTTTTCTGCAGACCAGTGAGTCATTAGGAGAGATAAGATGAGTCCCAGATGTTGAAGAAACATGGTAGCACTTGGTGGATTGCGACTGGGACAAATAAAAGCCAAACTTTTAGCGTTTATTGGGCACCACAAGGTAAGCAAGTTCATTGAGTTACGTGGAGGTGGTGACATCTCTTAATTTAATTTTTTTTTTTTTTTTAATTCAAAGCCCATCTCTTGAAATTATTTTGTGAGGCTCCTTGCCTCGCATAACTGGTGATGGCTGAATTTTGCTACAAAGTAAGAAAACTTCCATTTTCCCTTCTCTCCTCTTTTCTCCTCTCACTGCTCTCTCTCCACGAGGCAGCGCCTGCAGCCGGGACGCCGCTACAAACACTGGTACAGATTTAGCACTTGCGGAGTTGTTCAGTTTTGGTGAAAGAACGTGTTTTTCCGAGGAAATTCTAGGGCTTTGTCATCAGCTCTAGAGCAGGTTACAATGTTGGGTTGATGATGTGGATCATTTTTTGTCAGTTTTGATGTTCTGTAAAATTTGAAAAAGCAAAATAGCAAAATTTAGTTAATCTGGTTGGTGTAGTAAAATCTGGATGTTGTTTTCCTTCAAACCAGAGGTCTGCTTCCTTATTTAATATCCAGCTGGAAGTGTACATTCCTGGTTTGATGGTGAGATTTGGCTCCGAGCCCTGGTTTGCCATCTTTCCAGTGGATGTGGCAACACGGTACTCACCAGTCCTCAGCAGGAACTAGTTCCGAGCCCAGTCATGGGATTATAGAATAGTTAAGAGTTGGAAGGGACCTTAAAGATCACCAGTTCCAACCCCCCTGCCCTGGGCAGGGACACCTCCCACCAGACCAGGTTGCTCCAAGCCCCCTCCAACCTGGCCTTGAACCCCTCCAGGGATGGGGCAGCCCCAACTTCTCTGGGCAACCTGGGCCAGGCTCTCACCACCCTCACAGCAAAGAAGTTCTTCCTGAGATCTCATCTAAATCTCCCTTCTTTCAGTTTAAAACCATTTTTGGCACCCTGCCCTGTGCTAACTCCTGGTGATAAAGTAAAAGCTAAACCCCTGCCCGTTGCAGCGACCCACCAGGTGACAATCACCCACCCTGGGAACGCCTTGAACTCTGCCACGGAGGACTGCGTTACCCCCCTCCTGCTGCCACACGGCTGGCGCTTAAATGGGTGAAACGTTGCTAAAATATTGATTACTTGGGCACGATAAAAATCCCGGAGGAAAAAGTCCTTTTGTCCTGGAACACTCCCAGAGAAATTTTGCACTGACGGGATTGTTTAATGATATTACCACGAAAAAGAATTGATGTTTGCTGAAAATGAAGATATGCCCTTATTCCATTCTCAACTTTGGCCTCCAGAGAACTAATTTACCAAGACATACTTTTTCTTGTATTTAAGACCACTGGAGCACAGGCTTTACATTAGACATCCTGATCTGTGTTAATGATGGCTCTGGTAAAATTTTCATATATGAATGTATTTTTCCTAGTGATCCAATTTTCTGTTCAGATTATATTAGCATATTTAATGCAAATAATCACTGATTCCTGTTTGTTTCAAGCTACCGCGGGAGCTCTGGAATAGCGGACTTGCTTTTTCTCTAAGTTCTCTCCAGAAGTGAGAGCTCCTGGATGTGGTACGTCCCAAGTGCAGGCACGAGAGATTGCTCTAACCCAGTGCTGTATTTTAGTCTTGGAACTGAAAGGTTAATTGTCTTTAAAATTGTTTGCACATGGGCAGAGCTGCAAGTCCACGTGCTTATTTTACTTTCCTTTCAAGCTGGAGTGTGTGGAGAATCAAAACGTCCAAATTGTTTATTTCAGGTTCGAGGCTGTAAATGGTTTGTTACCGCCACCAGTAGTCTTTCTGGGGGAAGCAGTCGTAGAGAAGCTTTAATTTACACCACGGAGAGTGGAAAAGCAAGACCAGTGGCTAATTTTATTTTAGCAATTGATAACCATTTGGAACTCTTTTGAAATGCTAAATTACAAATTTTAAATTAAATTAAAAATTTAAATGGAAAATTAAATTTAAAAAATAAAAAATATTTTTAAAAAACACAAAAAAACCCCAAAACCAAAAAAACCCAAGAAAAGAATCCTGCTTTGTCCCCAAGAGTGGGTTCCCTGCTGGCAGCAGCCCCAGGACACCTGGACAGGGGTCTGCCACCCACCATGAACCTCAGTGGAAATCCCCAGGGAGAGCTCCCAGTTACACCCAGCAGTGACACTTGGACTTGGAAAAGCTTGAGAGCTAAAGCATGTGAAAGTTACAGATCTGGAAGAAGTTGTTAGATTGATTGTTGTAGGAACACGTGAGTTTTATAAGTTCCCTGAATTTTCTTTCATTAAAATGTAGAAAATACTAAGGTAGCCTTGAATTTGCTTTAGGAAGTACTGAAACTGAAAAAATTTGGGGCAAGTTACTGTAATGTTTGGTTAATGATTAGTTAAAAGCTCTCTCAAGAAGTCATGTTGCAGTGACCCAAGATCTGAGTTTCGAGTGAGGGATGTGCAACCATGTCAGCACGAAGACCATGATGAACGGCTCTGACCTGTCTGCCCAAGGAGGTGAACGGGAAGAGAAGTCATTCTCCCCAAAACAGGGGAGAAATCTGCTTTCCTGTGTTATCCTGCAGAGGAGGAATGTCTTGCCACTCTGAGAGTCAGGCTCTGGGACAGCTGCTCCTCACCTGGGGTCATTTGCTAAGTCATTATTTAAGTTAAGCTGTGTGGGAAACTCTGAAGGAGGAAGCTATTTTTTTTTTTTTGGTAAATTTGTGGTTTAGCATGGATTTTCGCAAATAGCGACTCTTGAAAATTCACACTGTGAAAAGCGCCAAGAGTTTAGTCTTTGAAAAAATTTTTTTTTTTAAAAATCTTGATGTTTTTGCATCATGGAAACCAGTTTTCAGCCTACTCTGGGAAACCAGTTTTCAGCCTACCCTGGCCGTTTTGGTTCAGTTGTCATGAGTTTTCGTGGTGATCTCCAGCCGCTGCATCCCGCGATGTTTCAGGTCGGATTGATTTGGGCAGGGCTGATTTAGGAACTGGTGGCGTAACGTGCTGAGCGCTCCTGCATGTTCCTGAACATGCTTTTCTCTGTTCTCTTTCATACGCTTGGTGCCTCCTTGGATCAGACGCCGTGCGGCTCATCCACCCTCCGTCTGTTTTGGAATTGAATCGTGACCCTCCAAATATTAAATCACCGTGTTCTTTAAGAAGGATGGGAAACGCTGGACCTTGTCTCCATCTTGATCGTTTGCAGATGTCAGGGTTGTCCTGAAGAAACAGTCAGTGTCTTGACTCATCCTAAAAAATGTTCAACATCTGTGCAAGCACTTTAAAACGTGATATATATCAGGTAATTAGCACCACATGCCTCCCCCCTTCCCATTCATATTTCTTGATTTATTTATTTTCTCTTGCTAGGATAGCATAAGAATGAAGCTGTTCAGTACCTGAAATTTTCTGGTTTTCGGCCCGTATAATGCACTCCTACTTCTGCCAGTTGCAAGGTTTCTCTGTTTATCAGTGTGTTGTTTCACCTTTTGTTCCGAGCAGTTGTTCCACTCACAAAATAGCCCCATTATCCGTGCATTTGCCTGTTTGCGGTAATGAAGACAACTGGATTCGTAATAGTCTATTAAATGGTCTATTAAATAATGTAGTTGCTGGAGGGACCCCGGTAATACTGTATGGAGTGGCAGGGTAATAATTCTGCGATTCAGATGTTGCATGGATTTCCTTTCTATTACAGCTGTTTGAAACGTTTTCTTGAGAGTTTTCATAAATCTTTCTACTTCTCGGCTGGCCTGCGGCCAGGATGGATCCACTTGTTTTACCAGGACCTCAGATATTCAGCAGATGGGACAAGTTCTTTGCTGCTGGAGCTGATAGTCCATCATCAGGTTTAAGGACTTCTGCCACGCAAGACAGGGAAAACACGCTGGCTGGACTGGCCGAAGCTAAAATCACGGTTTTGATTACAGGAGATACAAATCTGGATTAACTTCAGTGAACAAAGGTGCGTGTGTGCTGCTCTGGATGCGATAGCAGGGCTGCTCTGATGGTCTATTGACCTTGGTGAATATCTATGAGCAGCTATTATTTTTCTTGTAGTTTCAACCAGAAATGGATCTCCATATGTCAGGTGCCTTAAAAGCCTACTGACCATCTCAGCCCTTCTAGGGTTTTATCTTCACACGCAGAAGAGATGCCCTGTTTTATAATATTTTAATTGCTGCACAGACTGCTTAAGTGACTTGCTCATGTTGAACTAGAGCCTTTTTTGAATCGTACTCCAATACTTTAAGATCAAGACTTAATCTCCCTTTAGGAACACGATCCCAAAAGCGTGTGGGTGCTCCTGCTGAGACTACAGTTTAAGGATTTTTCTGAGTTGTGGATTAATTCACTGCCTTGCCATTTGCAGTGGTGCTAGTTGTTAGACAGTCACTGCGCTCCTATGGTTTAACATGTGCACTCTACTAAAAATTTGTTTCAGGTTTTTCTTTTTTCCTCCACAAAGAGAATAGGTTTCCTTTTTCCTCTGTTCTTTGTTTTTTCTTCTCCACCTCTGAAATATTGCATTTACATTCCAATTTATGCTCCAATTATTACTCTAAATCTTCATCGTTATATAGTGCTATAGCAAGTCTGTGCAATGAAATATTTTTTGGGACAAGCGCTCGTTCTTCATTAGAAGATGGACCTTCACTCAGACGTGATCGAAAATGAACAGAATTAAATCCCAACACTCCCTCTCTTTCCTGTTCTGTTGAAGCCCAAGTAATCATTGTGCATTAAAAACACTTCGCATGAAATGACAGCAACCACGAAGGCAACTTTGTTTAAAGTGTTTCTGTTGGTTAAGAGTTTTTATTGGTGTGACTGTGTTTTATATCACTAACACTTCGCCAGTTGTTTTGTTCTCTGCCCTTTGAACTGAGCTGGAGCGAGTGCTTTTGCCTTGGTCGTATTTTGATTCATTTAAAGCTTGATTGGATACCGCCTTTCTGTCTCATGGTCTTTCTGGACTCGGAGCTGCTCAGAACCCCACTGCACTCTCAGGGTAAGAACTTGCTTCCATCCCAATTTTGGCTTGTTTCGAGTGACTGTCCTCTCGTGTGGGGAAGGAGAACGAGAGGGGTGTTTGCGTTATGCTTTTCCCATGGTTGGATGGGTTGATAACATTGTTCGCAGATTTTATTCTGCACTCTTGTATCTAAGAGATAAGTTAATTCCAGAACAGACATGATATTTCTTTTCTAGGTGAACTGCCTGACAATGTCTGTATTCAGAAGTCTTACTTCTGTAATGCTCCTTACCCACAGATTCCAGTGCCGTTGAGCCACTGGAAGAGCAGAGACCCTGTGGATTACTGTCTTTAACCCTATACATTTTTATTGTTTTTTATTATTCCTTTGTTCATCATAATATTCCTTGCTATCTGAAAATCAGTGTACTTTTTAAAAACACAGTGTTGCTTTCTTCCCCTCTCACTTGCCCTAAGAAACTATTAGATGTTTCTCTGAGAGCTCTGCACATTAAGATTTTGGGTTTGTTTATGCTTTGCAGTGCTGTTTCTACACTTGATTTGCTTTAATACTTTTGCTGTGGCACCTCAGCAGATTCCATTTACTCTGCAGAATCCATTTTTTCAGTAGGTTCAAAACTTCCCAGTGAACTTAAACATTCCAACTGCTGCTGACTCTGGGGACCAGAGAGCTTCACAAGCATCGTAGTTCTGTCCTGTCCTGGGAGTGCATTAAATTGCTAATGGAGGTGTATCTTAGAGAACAGAAGCTCAAAAATTCAAATTTTGGAGAATTTGAGGTCAACCCTTTTTCTTGCTAACCTCAGATCAAGCCAGCATGACCCACTCCTCCTTAGTGATGTGGTTCACAGTGAGTATCAGCTGAAGTCATGGCATCATCCTTCTGATAGGAACTTTACGCTTGCATATCCCAGGCATTGCACTTGCTAAAATCAGGTGTAGCTGGAGAATAATGTCGTGTGTTAGGAGCCAGGGAATACATTTATTCTGTGGTTATCATATAGTGGGACTTAATTCTGAAAAAAATCTTGGCTTCAGTTAAATTGGTTACTTGCAGTTTGTTTGCAGTACTGGTTTGGGTGGAAACAACATTTCCCTGTATTATCAGCCACATATATACTATATACACAACTGTATCCTATGGATTGGAACTGCTTCCAGCAGCTCACTGGGTATCTGTGAAGGAGTCCTCTGGCATGGGTAGGTGCAGCTGGTGCAACTGTCAGGAAGGAGGGTGGCTTTCGAAAGACTATTCAAGATGGTTTTGATAAATTCAAAGTTTGAGAGATTTTATTTGCTTTCCATCAAAAAACTATAAAATGAAAGACCATTCGTATGTTGCAGGAGGAATTTCTTTAACCTGTTGAGAGATGGCAGATGGAAAACCAGGAATCTTGCATTTCAGCGGTACCTGTCATGTGGTACATGTTAATGTCCTGCTTCCCATCTTCAACAAATCTCTAAATTCAGAGAGGAGACAGAGGTAAGATTACAATCCCTTCCATGAGCTGCCTTTGTGGTTGCTTTCCATTCTTCTCTATGTGTGTGACTACGTTTCCCAGACTCATCGGTGCAATCTCCCCGCTCATTTTTCCTGCGGGTTTGGAGACAAGAGGTGAAGTGTTTGACTTCAAATTTCGCTCTTTTGTGGCACGTTGTATTTTTGGTCACTGTTGATGTTTTGAGCCAGTTGGTGTCAGGGTGCTCCTACCTCCTTCCGTATGGCGTTTGGGGATGCGGAGTGGATGTCCAGAGAACTTTTGAGCCCCTCTCTGCAGCAGAAGCTGCTGCTGGTTGCTGTCAGGTTTTCTCCACTGGCCGCAGGCGGTGGACAAGCTGAATATAACAGATGTTCTTGTTGCTTTTGCTGACATTCAAAATCCGCCTTTTCTGATGCAACAGATAATTTTGGTGTCAGCTGAAGAGATGAGATCCTTATTTCCCTGAACATCTCAAATGGATATGAAAGCAATATTTTGCTTTGGCGGATTTATGGGGATGTGCTGCCGTTGCCAGTAGATTATCTGGACTGATAATGGATTTTTACTTGATGTTGTGGAGACTTGTTACAGATGTGTGTTTCTTTCTCTTATCTTCCTCCAGAAGATTTGTACATTCTGGCAGACACGACAAGCTTTCTTTTTGGGTTGGGAAGAGAACAGAAAGGGTTCGTGCTACTGTTTGTGTGAGCCACCTGGACTGTATCAGCTTTCCTTGTGCTGGCCTCTTGTTTAGGCCAGGGCACGGCTCTCCCCCATCCCCATCCCACAGTTGAGCTCCTGCACCTCCTGGGTAGATTTATGCCCCAGAGTTTTTTTCATGTCACACTGTGTGACAGGAGCTGGTGCTTTGCTTTCTGAAGGCACCAGAAGAATTTGACCCTTCAAGTGATTGTGATAAACCTGCAGGTGAGGGGTGACCCTGTGTGAAGCCATGGGCTGCTGTATGGACACCTGATGCCATTAAGGTGTTAGTGGGGAAGAAGATGGGCTCGGGAGATCTGGGAGACACCCCAGTGATCGCCTTTGCCACGTGCTTTGAGGTCTGCTTGGGTTTGCTGCTGATTTGGGAGAGTCATGCAGGACAGCAAGGTGTGACCCCAGGATGTTCTCATTTGGGTGGGAAAATAGATAACTTGAGGACTCTTCATAGAATCATAGAATGGTTAGAGTTGGAAGGGACCTTAAAGTCCATCCATTTCCATCCTCCCTGCCCTGGGCAGGGACACCTCCCACCAGCCCAGGTTGCTCCAAGCCCCCTCCAACCTGGCCTTGAACCCCTCCAGGGATGGGGCAGCCACAGCTTCTCTGGGCAACCTGGGCCAGGCTCTCACCACCCTCACACCAAAGAAGTTCTTCCTAATATCTAATCTAAATCTCCCTTCTTTCAGTTTAAAACCGTTGCCCCTCATCCTATGGCTCCCCTCCCTGATCCAGAGTCCCTCCCCATCTCTCCTGGAGCCCCTTGAGGGACTGGAAGGGGCTCTAAGGTCTCCCTGGAGCCTTCTCTTCTCCAGGCTGAACCCCCCCAACTCTCTCAGCCTGTCCTCACAGCAGAGGGGCTCTGGCCCTTGGAGGATCTCCGTGGCCTCCTCTGGACTCTCTCTGGAGGAGATGTCCCCTCTGGCAGGGCGGTGGCAGGGATGGGATGGGCTGGGAGGTGGTGGTGGTCCTGGTGGCGGGGTGTGCGTGGCGGTGGGAGCGTGCAGGATTCCCAGCCCTCCACCCGATGGCAGCACAGCTATGGATGTCGCGCCATGGCCCTGCCTCCCACCGCTCGCTCGCCAGCAGTGGCTTTTCCACAACCCAAAATATCATTCCGCTTCCCCCCCCCATCATATTGTCCAACGCTTTTGTTTAAATCCCTCGTTAAGACATATATTTAGCAAACAATTCTCCTAGTTAAGGCTTACAGGAAAACGCTGCAGCCTGTGTAAAACAGACCCAAGAAATTCTCAGCATGTGGTCAAAATATCCATTTTCTGAGGGGATGAAACTGGGTTTTAGAGTTTATACTTGTGCTATTGCAACTAAATTAAGTCATGAAAGAGGATAATACAATGTACCATCATTTTAAAGTAATTTAATCATGAAAACTAAAAATTTGGAAGCAAACAGATATTTTACTTAATAGAAACCATCTGCACTGTACAGTAGGCAAATTGTATAAAAATGAATAAAACTGTCTCTGGAGGAAAATGACTCAGGCACCAGCTTATATAATGAAGATGTATATGTGCCTTTTAGCATTTGCATTGTCTATTAGAGTAGGTAAATCGCAGCACTAGTGTAAGTGAAACAGTTACAAATTTTATTACCATCATATGACTGATGACAAAGGCAGTAATAGAAGTAATGCCTATTAGAGGGGGCTTGTTCCAGACCCTAAATAGCTTCGTGCTTTGGACTCGTGCTGCGCAGCCCGAGCCTCATTGAGCTGGGGGGGTCACCAAACCAGGGCATTTTGGGCAGGTTGCTTTT
>VXAK01023854.1:569998-654879 GCA_013399435.1 Arenaria interpres | reverse complement strand
GAGGGGGTGGCGGGGGGGTGAGGGCAGGTCCCGTCCCTGCCCTTGCAGTTGTTCTGGCGGCTGCATCGCTGCGTCTGGGAGGTGTGTGTGCACCTGGTGGGAAAGTCAGCACATCACTACACACCAGTGCAGCCGTGGAAGCGATTCCTGCTCCTTTCCCCCCGCCGGCCGGGTGGGTTTGGGTACGGTGGTCAGGGGGCTGGAAGGATTTTCTTGGGTCTGCATCTCCCCCCCAGGTACATGGTGGTTGCACAGGCAGCAGCTCGCCCTGGGTTTGTGTGCGGGTCGCTGACCTGATCTGTTTTCCTGGCAGGGAAAAAACAAGACCTTGCTCCTTTGTTCCTTTCTTCACCTGAAGGTATCATCTATCTGTAGGATACAGAGCTTCAAACGTCTCCACCAGGTCTTGACCACCAGCGCTTCGTGCCAGCGCTCCTGCTAGGGCAGCGTGTGCCAGCCCCGTTTCCAAGGGAAGGGAGTTTCACATCACCACTTCACTGACGCAAAAAGAAAAGGTCGTACCATCACCAGGGATGGAGCTCCGAGGGCCTTCGGTGTCACCCCCGTGTCAGCCATCCTCGCATCAACCAGTCCGTGCTGCTGGAGCCGCATTTAATCTTGCCAAACTGGGCGCAAACCCCTTATTGAAAACCAAGTGGCAACGGGACAATGGGAAAATGGACAAATTTCTGGCCCCCTGCGTGTCACATCAGCCCTTTGCGGGGATGCTTCCCAGGTACCAACATAGCGGACATCCTGAAGGTACCAGTGTAATGCACACCCTCAAGGTAGCAGTTTAGTGCACATCCTAAAAGTACTAGTGTAACTCACATCCTGAAGGTACCAATTTAATGCACATCCTGAAGGTACCAACATAATACACATCCTAAAGGTACCAACGTAACGAGCATCCTAAAGCTACCAACTTAATGCACGTCCTAAAAATACTAGTGTAACTCATATCCCAAAGGTACCAATTTTAATGCACGTCCTGAAGGTGCCAACACATCAGGAGAGGGGCTGGTACTGGACTGGGATGTCTGCAGGGAGAAGACATCCTCCCCTCTTGTCGGGGTCTCTGGTATACTGGTGAATGCTGGGCTGGCGGGGGGAGCAGGGCTGGGGATGGGAAGTGGGAGGTTTGGGGCAGGGCAGGAGCTGGGAGCGATGGTTCCCAGCCTCTCCCTGCCCTTGGCTTCTCGTTGCTCTGTTCTCTGTTTTTGCTGCTTTCTTGGTTTTCTTTGGGCTGCGGGGTCCTGTTCTGACCATCGCCCAGCACCCATGGGGGCGTTTTTGAGAGTGGTTGGGGAGAGAGAGAGGTTTCAGAGCTGTGCTAGATTACATCTTTTGAAAATTGCCAAGCTGGGGTTAGAGGGCATTCTCCAGGGAGTGTCCAAAATCAACACGATTATCTTGATTATTAATATTTGCATTGGCAGAACTACTGTAGATTTGTGTGGAGGAGCACAGTCCCTCCACTGCTTATTGCCGCACGTCCGCGGAGCCCGTTGAGCAGCAGCTAATCCATCTACATGGTGGATGATCTTATTTTTTTTTTTTTTTTTGCTTTTTCATAAATGTCAAGATAGCTTAACGTGCAATCTGTATTAGCGGCTGGCTGACAGCACCTCTTTTGGGTCAAATCCGGACAATTGCCCCAAAAATGAGATACAGTGAGCCCCGGGCAGTTAACCTGCGAAAATTGGATCTTCAGAGGATGAGGAGGACCTGTATTTTAGGTGCATGTTTGGCCTGCACTCCTAGGTATCACGGGAAGCTTAATTCTCGACTTTTTCCATGTAAAACCAGGCAATTTTTTTCTAAAACTTAGTGCCAGGTCACTTTTTAGAAGCCCCCCCAACCTTTACAAAACATTCCCTGGCACACCAGAGGTTAAAACTAATTCGCTGGTTGAATCCTTTAGCGCTTAATTAGACAAGAGATTATTTGTACAACCCAGGAAACAATCATTTGGGCAGAGTTCGCTCACATGGTACGTTCTGCCTCATTTTTACTAAAGAAATTCTTTTGTTATGATTTTGGAGCATGAGCAGGTCACGCGTCATCTCTGGCTTTATTTTTTTTTTTTTAAGTGTTATAGCGCATTTAATAGAAATACGATGGAGAGACCTACGCTGAGCTATTGCTGCGGGTATATTTTTCTACTGATGTGCAAATACTGGGTTAAATCCATTACTTGTAAAACTCCACTTTTTTTCATCACCCGACGCAACCACACTGTATTTTCTTCTTAATTGGAGTAAGAAATCAGGCTGTTTTGTAAATATGTGATAGATATGCTCTAACTTATTGCAAGAAACAATAGATATGGGCATAAGAAGAAGTTAGGGTATCAATACCAAGGTATTTACAGCACTTTTTCCACCTTAGGTAGAAAGAGGAATGCGGCAGGGACTCTTCACTGCAATTACCAGAGCTCTCTTGAGGTCACCTGCGTTTTCGGTTACATGTATTGCAAAGGGAGTGTAATTTATTCCAGTTAATTTTGGATTTGAGGAGTGGAAAAAGAAAAAAACCCCACCACGCAGGCTATTCATGTGGCGCAGGTGAAGTTGTTGGGGGGGGGATGCTGGTGTTGGCGGCGCTTCCCCCCGCCCCGCGAGGCTGGGTTGAGGAGGGCAGTTCGTCGCTTGGTTTGGGGGGGGGGATGGCGGGGGGCAGAACCGCTCGTTCCCTTCTAAAATGCAGAATGCTCAATGAATGGCAAAAGTGCTTTTAAAAGGGGCTCGCGGAACACTTTGAAAATATTAATTAGTGTGTTGAAGCATTCTGCATAGCATATCATAGTAAAACTGCTCCAGGGGGTTGCTTGGAATGAATTATTAATATGAATCCCTGTCTCCCTTATGCTTCACACCCTGATTTTATGGGACTTGGCGTGGGTTGGGGTGTCTATTAGATTCACTTATTGCCTGTTTAGTGGGAGTACTTTGTAGACTGCATCAAAAGGTCACTATTTTATTATTTTTTTTTTTTCAGAATCCCAAATTTTAAGCAGTAAAAAAACTAGTTTCTCCCAAATGTGAAAGGCAAGTTATTGGGGGAAAAAAAAGAAGCAAACTCCCCACAAAGCCATGATTAAAATGGTTTTGTCGTTATGTACCAGAGAAGGGGAACGCATCCAGGCTGCTCAGTCCCTGTGGCACTGGGACCAGGCTCTTTTAGGTGCCTCACCACTGGGTTGTGCTGGGATGTACGGCACAGCCACATGCAAATCTCACCTACACCCTTGTCTGGGCGGCTCCGAGAAGAGCATTTTCACTAAAAGCGGTGCTGTGACATGTTCACGCCTCTTTCACACGCGTTCCAACGCCTTGTACCACAAGTAGCGCATTCATTAAATTCGCAGGGTACGGTTCCTTTCCCCCTTTTGGCTTTACAATATCACGAAGTTGAACCTGTTGACTTAACACTGGAAGAGAAATGCCGCGGTTAAGAAAAAAATTGTTTTTCAGCTCTTGAGGTCGGTTTTGATGAAGTCCCTTGTGTACAAATATAAATAAATCCATAAAGTAATTTGACTTTTAATACATACTCGGATTATGGTAATATTTGCATTTTCATGGCTGCTGGACTGAATCACAAAGGGTTGTGAGGGTCCAGTTTTCAGTCTTGTAAGCAAAAGAAATAAGAAAATGATGTTTTACAAAAGAGTGACATCTCTAACTCAGTGATTTTCAAAGGACTAAGTATTGTGCCAAAGCCCAGTTTGTCTAGTCCATGAAGGCAGAAGGAGACTGAACTTTGGGCTTGATGTGCTCTCATTGCATGTTGAGAGGTTCCCAGTGTCTCCAGTATGAACAGCAAACGAGTTGGCTGGGAGTGCTGAGAATGAAGGGAACGTAGTACCAGGCGCTTTTCCCATAATATAAAAAAAAAAAAAAGAAAAAGACACGAATAAGAAGTTTGTTTCTGTGTCTGAAAATAGATGCTTAAAAATAGATCTGTGTGTCATATTTGAAAGTCCTAAGAAGCTGGTGTGTTTAGGTTTTCTCTGAAAGAAGCAAAAGGCAAGAGGAGAGGGAAAGCTCCTCACAAACAGCACTGACATTCTTGAAACACAAAGGTTTCGGTTTATTTATGGTGTTAAAATCTTCAGTTGGGGCCATCATTTTACAAAGCAAATCACAGAGTGGTAAATGCCAAGGAGATTGTTAATAATAGCTCCTTTTTTTTTTTTATAAGAAAAAAAAAAGGTGAAAGACAGCGTGTTATATTGGAGGCTAATAGATAGCATAAATCTGCACCATCTGCAGAAGTTTGACGTGGAAGACTTGACTCTTTTGCTGTAACTTCCCAAGAGTTCTGCCAACGCGGGGTATTAGCTACAATTCCTTGTTGATGACAGCTCGCTGCAGTTATGACAGAAACTCGTCATTAGCATCAGCCGTGCCTTACTTTTAAGAAAATGAACAGCTATTTCATTTGTTTCAAAAAAAAAAAAAGCAATCCTGAGAACTAACTCTGTTTTAGGAGTGAAACTGGTGATGGATTTTTCTGAGGAAAGGATCATCTTACAGTTTCTCAAGTTGTGAGTGTTATTGGCTCTATGTAACATGTCTTTTTTTTTTTCTCCTCTTTTTTTTTTTCAGGTTCCAAAGGAGAAAGGTTGCCAACTGATTAATATTTTAAACATGTAGACAACCTGCAGACCTTGCTTTCAGACTCAGATTTCTCCCCTAGCCCTCCCGAAAAATGGTTGCATTGCTAAAAACTCATTGTTAGGATTTCATGCTCCTGGGTGAAACATGATTATTTATTCACTTTATTTCACCAAAATTAAGGACAAATAATAATAGAAAGAGTTCAGCAAACAGTTAAAACAATATCGCCTGTAATCTCTGTGGAGTGTGGTTAAGATTTCAGCTTCTTGCTTAAAAATTATGTGGGTCAACCTTATGATGTGGGCAATGAATAGGAAAATACGCTGCATTTCAGGAACTGAATTTTATATGTCTTTGAAGAAAATGTTGGTAACGCTTAATGCAACAAAATATAAAACGCCAATTTAAGCGTTTGTATGTGCAGAAGGTACTGCACTGCAAGTTGTAGTGTGCTGGTGTAGGCTTCTCTGGATAATTTATGGGGATTTGCTTTTATTTATTATTCAGATGAGGATTTAAATATTCCCCAGTTAAAGTGTAAGCTGAGAAACGGAAAGTCTGCTGTGACATAAGAGAGAGAGAGTAGGTGAGAAAGGACCTTCCAATGGCCCCTCCGTCCCAGCCAAGCCCCAAATCCATGATGGGTTTTTCTCCACCTCAGCCCTGGGTGTGATTTGGTTTCCAAAGCAAAAGGAAATAGGGGATTTCTGCATATTCAGAGTCCTGCAAAGAGTCACTGGCACGAGATACGCTGTGTGTATTTCACATGAAATACCTACAGGAAAATGTCTCCTTTGCCAGGGAACGGTGAGTAGATCTAGGGTTCAGAAAAGGCAGGATGAAAGATGCTCTTAGTGATAAAGAGCAAGACCCGAACACATTAAAAAGCATTCACCTCTATAAAAGCACATTTGTGGAAAAACTAGTTAAGGATGTTAGATAATCTCCATTTCTTTTGCCTTCTTGTGTCTCTAATTCTGCCTTTTCCTCCCGGTCCCTGGTGATATTCAGGAACTACTTATCAACTTTCTGAGATCAGGGACTCGTTTAGGTGTGTTCAGCCTGAGCCTACCTGAAATTTCCAGCTGTAATCAAGCTGGGTATGTGTTCGTTTTAGTGGTAAAATCTGCATCTTAAATATTTGCAGAGATACACGCATCTGTTGTAAAACCACAGATGTGTGTCTCTGCAGATATATATACTTCAGTGTGATATATTATGTTTTATAATTAAAATTTTATTGAATTTTAATATAAAAACAAATTCATACATTAAAAATTAAGTAGAGAACAAACATGTGTGGTATCAGGAGGATACAAGATGCGGTACGGTAGGACAACAACATCTGACCCATAAAAAACACCCTGTTTTAGTTATAAAATACCTTTGTGGCTGGGAGATTAGTGTGATATATTATTGAGGGTCCAATATTTGGAAAAATAATACCGTGTTGTCACTTCCATTCATGAGTAAAGAAACAGCTTTTGAAGTCCCTCTGTTAAACATTCGAAAACAAATGGATTTAGACAGAGCAAGCACGGTCTCCCAACAAGCAGAGTAAGTGTTATTTATGCTCTATAGTTAACATTTTTGAGCAAACTAAATGGTTTCTCGCGGTGCCCAATACAGCGCCTTCATTCGGCTGCTGGAGTCTCGTGAATGGAAGACCTGAGTGCTCGAATCGAGAAAGGAGGCAGCCTTTGTTTGTGGTCCGTGCCTGGTCAGATCCCTCCAGGACATCAGGGTAAGTGCTGGTGTTCCATAGAGGAAAAACTTCTCCTTAGGACATGTGATAAGTGTGTCCAATGGTGCCCGATAGGAGAGGGGTCCAGAGCACAAGATGCTGTAAGGGCTGCTGGAGCCCCTCTGCTGTGAGGACAGGCTGTCTTCATCCTGGAGAAGAGAAGGCTCCGGGGAGACCTTAGAGCCCCTTCCAGTCCCTCAAAGGGCTCCAGGAGAGATGGGGGAGGGACTCTTGATCAGGGAGGGGAGCGACAGGACAAGGGGAACGATTTTAACCTGAAAGAGGGGAGATTTAGTTGAGATATTGGGAAGAACTTCATTGCTGTGAGGGTGGTGAGAGCCTGGCCCAGGTTGCCCAGAGAAGCTGTGGCTGCCCCATCCCTGGAAGGGTTCAAGGCCAGGCTGGAGGGGGCTTGGAGCAACCTGGTCTGGTGGGAGGGGTCCCTGCCCAGGGCAGGGGGTGGGTCTGGGTGATCTTTAATGTCCCTTCCAACCTAAACCATTCTGTAATTCTATACATCACTAATAAGATTTAGTCTTCATGTCGTCTTTGGGGGGCAAAATTGCAGTCTGGAGATAATGGATGACCTACCCTAGATCCCAGAGAAAGGCTGTCGCTGAGAATGGTGGTAACCACATGACTTTGCTCTACCACGTCCAACCCAGCAGCTCCACGTTGCACTCCCTTCAAACCCTTTTTTCTGTGAGAAAAAGCAAACCCCGGCACAGGATGTATGCAAATGCCAGAGAGAAAAATAGCAGTGAGTTGGTTTGAGTGCGGTTACATAAAGGGGTGATGTGCCTTCGCCTTGAACGCTGTATTCATTGCCATTTCAAAAAACGTACGGCTGAAATATAAAAAGTTCATAGACAATTGATGGAAATGCTTGGAGGGAGGGCTAGGTTTGTGTGTGGCGAGAGCCTGTCGAGACTGAGAGAGGAATTTTGTGGCTAACAAGAGTGAAAAATGGGAAAGAGGTATCCAATAATGAACAGCGCTCGGGAAATTGTTGAGGATGCCTTTCCCCCCCCTTTCTGCTGACGCAATAACACAGGAATGGCCAAAGGCCGTGGCAGGGACCACGTCTCAGGCTGATGACAAGGGACGGATGTTTTGCAGATGGGTTGTAGGACTCATTGCCACAAGAGTTGGAGAAGTTTGGAGGGTCAGGAGTTCAAAAAACCGAGGAATTAGAGATTTGGATGGCGATATTTGCGTTAGATGAGGTAAAGCTTAGGGATGTGTCATCTCGTTCTCCGTTAGCTGCTGGGACTGAGGAAGGTGTTTCCCAGGGTTGCGTCCTCCCTTTGCGGTGTCTCTTGAACCTTTTCCAAGGCTTTTGGAGGTTGGTGCCAGATCTGGATGTGCCCCCTGCCACCAGCCCTCGTGTCTCCTCCACCACCATTCTGCAAGGAGAAAAGAGGCCTGGCTCTGCTTAAAAGTTCAAATTCAACTTTTAAATCATTTCCGTAATCCCCTCTGCATCATCATTTTTCCCTCTTATTGAGAAAACACTGCAAATCGGGTGACAGCAATAATTGGGAGCTTTGCTGATGAATGGAGATGAGCGTATGGTGACTGCGGACTTCAGGAATTCCGGGCAAATATTCCGGGTTTCTCACGGACCACATGCAAGTGCACGCGTGTGCGTGTGTTGTGCACACACGCCTGCACGTACACCCTGAACTCGGCGTGACTCTGCGCCCTCAACTTTTAACACCCTTCCCCAATTAAGCCGTCCGGGGCTCGCACTTAACTCGCTGTCCGCAGCTGCAGCAAATTGATTTATCCCCTGACGACAGTCAGCGCTGCTGAACCAAACTGCTGGAGAGGAAGAGTTCCTTAATTTAGGTGTTGGTTTCTTTCTTTTGCCTTTTCACACTGACTTTAACTTACTTTTGCTTTAGGATTAATTCAAGGTTGCGCATTCAGTGTATATGGCAATGTGCATCTCGGCTCCACTTGGCATAAGTAACATTTGTTTTCCTCTTTCTTAACTGGATGGAGTAAAATAGGGTTTTACTGAAGTTGAGGAAACCTTTTTTGTAAAACAGAAAAAAAATATTTTTGGGAAAGGACAACTAAGACATCCCAATGTAACAGATTTTTTTTAGCAGAATCTTGTTCTCTGGGCTCTGAGAATTTAATGAAATGGTGGTTTTCAGATTGGAAACGGCATAGTTATCCCATCTGTGAAAAGATGATGGCTTCTACCTTGTGAAAAAGGGGCATTTTCCTCTACTCATACATTTACTTTGTTAATCGGCAAACTCAAGAGCACACCTCAGCACGCAGCTGAGTTATATACCTTTTACAGTTTATATAAGATGTTGCAGCCCATCCGACACAAACCCGTGATGAAAGGCTGTACTCTACACAGATAATCTATAGCTCCCACAAATGATCGCTTTATGATTGTGCATACAAAGAACATGCTCCTTGCTTATTTTTGGCTTGCTGGAAAAAAAAACAAACCACCTTCAGAAATGATTAATAGTAAGTGTCAGTAATCTGTTTGGAGAGGGACTGGTTTTATGTTATCACATGTCCCATTAACCTGGCAGGAGGATATTGATTATACACAAACTAACTGTACTTGCGATTATTTCACTGGAAAGGATCAACAAAAAGAAAGTAAAACCACAAGTTTCAGATTGAGAGACTTGTAGGTATCTTTCTTGTGAGCCTACAGCAAAATAATATATAGGTAAAAGAGAAAAAATAAAATTTCTGTGCCAATTTTTTTAGGTAATGTTCTGGTACAACATATATTTAACATTTTTTCACTAAGAAGCTGTGCAAAGAAAAACAAAAGTTTGGTGAGAAGGGAAGTTATCATCCATTCTGTGCCAGTGCTCTCCTTCTGACCTGATGTTTCACTCGACTCTCAGGAAAATTCGCCTCCCTGGCTTGGTCTCAGCTCTGGTTGTCTTAAATCAGGCCTGAGAAAAAGCCTGCTGAGCTATCCAAGAACTTTTCAGAAGAACCTGGTTGTTAATAGAAAATAACAACCTTTATACAGTGGTTTTTTTTATTTATTCCAGGCTGTTGAATTTAATCGAGGGTTTTATCTTGCTATAGATACTTGTTTTTTATAAAAATCCCAGGTAACATTATCAGCTCTGTTCGCTTACAGAATCATAGAATCACAGAATGGTTTGGGTGGGAAGGGACCTTAAAGCCCCCCCAGGGCCACCCCCTGCCCTGGGCAGGGACACCTCCCACCACACCAGGTTGCTCCAAGCCCCCTCCAACCTGGCCTTGAACCCCTCCAGGGATGGGGCAGCCACAGCTGCTCGGGGCAGCCTGGGCCAGGCTCTCACCACCCTCACAGGGAAGGAATCAACTCTTATTTTTATTTATTTTCAGGAGCTGCACTTGTTGAATGCTACAGGACTCCTCCAAGGGCAAATTTAATTCTTCGAGGGGGTTGGAAAGCATCTGTAACCTCCTCATGATGTTGAAGACTTCTCTCACCTCTAACCTAACAGCGCCTTGGGGAAGAAAAAAAAATAATTATATTTTCTGGGAACTTAGTGAGGAGCACATCCTCTGCCACTCCCTGACCTAAGTGGGATGGAGAGATGCCCCCCAGCCAGGGAATTTTGGGGGATGATGCCTGTAGGGTCAAGCTGTCTCCTTCGGTGCCAGGCAGAGGGTAGCGGGAGCCGGCTGGAAGAATCCCAGGGGATGGCCTAAACGCTCGTGTGTTTTGCAACACTTTGAGGCTTTTTTGATGCTCCTCAGAAGGAACGCAATTAGCTTCTCAATGATAAATAAATTAGAGATAGTTGATTTTGCCTTTCACGCATTTGTTTTCTTGGCTTTCATAAGGGACTGCAGCCTGTTTATGATTTTCTTAGAAGTTTGAAAGACTTGCTCTCTCTCAGTGACAAATTTTCCCCTCTAGGCAGCATGCAAAGGGAAAAAAAAAAGGAGAAAAGCAAAGATAGTGGGAACCTGAAAATGGACAGTGAGTCTGCGGGGAAAGGAAACCCCTTAGGACTCCCAGACATTTGGTTTGGTTTCTGGCTGTTTATTTACGTAATTAAAGCATGTAATTCCACAACAGTGCAAAGAGACAAAAAACCCCAGCAACTAAGGAGGGAGAATCACAGCAAAGCACAGGCAAATAGGCTGGTTATCAAGGACTAGAGTGAGCCTCTTCAAGGTTGCAATCTCAGGGTGGCTTTGGTTCCGTAGCTGGTGACCACCATCTGGTCTCTGGCACGGATGAAACTTGTCATCTCCTGCTCAGGTACCTGAACCCTGTGTGGACATCTCCTCCACCACCACCACAGGCAGCTGAGAGAGAAGCTCCTGACCAGTCTGGGAGACCGCTGAGGACCTTGCTTTGGAGAGTGTCATCCAATGGTTTGCAATATAAAACTCTATAGTTGCCTTTATTTTGAATTTGGTAATTACTTAATACTTTACAGCTTGGTGTTCATTCCCATATAGGCAAAACCTTCCAATTGTTTCAGAATTTCAAGTAATTCGAAGAGATTGGTTGAAGAAGGAAGGGTGATACTGCCACCAACTCGCAGCTGCAACAGGCTGGAATTGTACTATTTAGAGAAAGTCTTTTGCTTCAGGACAGAAACTATATCTGAAGAAAAAAATGCTTAAAGTAGCAAGAGTGGGGCTTGGAGTTTGTACAAAAGAAAGAAAAAAAAAACTTGTAAAAAGCAAAATCCAAGTAAAAAAGTACTCTGCATAGTCAAATTAAAATTGAGGTTATTAAGGTCAGGGAAAAGTTTTGTTTTAAGAACTCTATGGCTTTTTTTCTAACTCCTCTTGAATGCAAGACGGTGCTTCTGTGGAAGGTCAGTCATCAGGAACTGATCCTGGATGATAGAGGAAGGTCCACGACACGGCTGTACAAATAATTTCAGTAACATTATATATGACCAGTGGGAATGAGGCTGCTCCAGCGCGCTGTCTCCGTGCGTATTTCCATCATGCCCATCGCTGCTCTTCCTGGTGTGTGAGATCTAATCAAGTGCATCGCATTAAAGCGAGGAAATAGGGTGGTGAGCAGTAGCCCAGCCAGCGGGGCGTACCCAGGCAATCAGAACAGCCCAGCCGCCCTCAACTCAGACTTTGATAAACTGCAAAAACTGCAGAAATGACATTTTTTTTTTCCTTCCTAGGTAAAGCCTTTGTCTGTGGATGTGTGTGAGTCCGCGGAGCATCAAGGAGGTGGAGAGAGGGAGGACAACCAGAGCTTTTCCACCCGCCTGGGGCAGGAGGGATCGCCATGGACCACCTGCTCTGAACCCCTCCATCACCCTCTGAGGGGGTTTGCTGGCTCTGTGAAAGGATCCATGTGGTGGGGTTGGTGTCTCCTCTTACCCACACTGCAGTAGAACAGGCAGCGAGACAGGTAAAGAACAAGAGAGACTACAGGGAGTTGTAATTAAAAATTACTTCCAAGCTGTGGCGGTTCTCCAAGAGGAGAAGCGTGGGAGAACTGGTTGGGCTTGTATTTGCTGAAACAAACACTTCAAAAGTTATGGAAAAAAAGTCTTCCAGATGATGGCATGGAAAATAAGCAAAGAGTAAGGTGGAACATCAATTGGAGTTGTCCATCATTGAATGATCAGAAATAGTTGGAGAATCAGAAACAAGACGACAGGGAACTGCAGAGGTTTGGACATTTGCTGATGCTGCCTACTGAGAAAAAAAAAAAAAACAAAGAAAAAAGATTTGAAGTAAGAAAAATACATGATTCTCGTTGTCATAAGAAACCAGTCCCGACGTGCTTATCTCAGGCTTCCAGTCCCCATCATGAGAGTGGGAAGAAGGAGCCACCCCTGGAGTTTGGGAAGTGCTCAAGTACGGGACCTGTGCCTGTTTGTCAGGCCCGTTGTGAGCCCCTCGCCCGGCATCAAGCAGAGGCAGCAAGTTTGTGATGACCTAAATTCATTTAAAAAGGAGAATTACTGATGTATATATTCAGGTCAATAGCACTTTCCCCAGGTTTCAATAATCGGATCAATTATCTGAATCCAATAAAATCTTATTAAAGAAATTCAGAATTATCTTTAAAATAGCTGGCCTTGTAGTCCCTGAGTAGGTTACAAAAACCGCTATGAAGAATTACTGTGACCTACTTTCTGGGCGGTACAGATATCATTATCATATCAGAGGTGCAGTCTGATAAGACTACATGACTTCCATCTCTTATTGAAGAGATGGCACAGAATGAGTGTGAAACTTTAATCCAGGTCCCCAAATTAGGTTTTTCTTCATAAATAACAGCTGAAATTTAAAATGTCAAAGCATTGCATGTGAAAAAGAGTTTGTTTCATGAATTACACAAGTTATAACCAACAGCACGATCAACATTTTAAAACATGTGGGGTGGGCATGAGTTATTGTTCTTGCAGATGCACCTACTTTTTAACTTTATTTAGTTTTGCATTTACTTCCCAGCCTCCCCAGTGTCAATGAGTACTTGAATCGCAAGGCAGAGGAGGAGCAGGACTGTTCTATTACAAGAGCTAATGGAAAAGCTTCCAGCCTTGTCTCTGCCAGGTGAGATCTTTGATTATTGCACTGCTTCCGAGGGAACAAAAAAATGCTAAAATTTCGGCGGAAACTCTTCCTCATGGTTGTAAGCTGGTGTCTAACACAGCAGCATGTGGGGATCTAGGCTGGGAAATGGGGCTGTGCTGGGCAGGACTGTCCAAAAGGCACTTGGTGCCTCTGCAGGAGCAGTTCTTTTGGTGTCTTTGGTATCTCTGAAGTAAACCTGGCCTCCACACTGGGTGCATTTCAAGGTGGCGTTGGCTTAAGAATTGCCCTTAGCTCCATCGAGGCTGAAGTGTGGAACTGGGAAAGACAGTATGTGATCACAGTGGAGCCAAGATGATCTCTGCATCGTTGTGTTTCTGACACGGCAGCCCTCTCTCAGCCAGAGGAGCCACTGAAAAGAGCAGTACCAGGCACCTGGATGGTTGGTTTTACCTCCTTGAGGTCCTTGCCACCAGCTGTAGCTTGTTTATGTAGATGCTGCACTCCCAGGAAAAGCATCATCATTCCCATCAATAGTGGGAAGGACCTCCTCCGAGCCGGGCAAACACAGAATCCACCCATTCCAAGAGGTGAAACGTGTGGCTACAAGATGAGGGTGGTACTCACTGGTGAGGCCAGGATGGAACCAGTGGGGATGGCATTGGCAGTGCCATCGGATGGGTTTGCATCCCCTCCTTCCCCTCTCTCGCCTCCGGCAAAGCCCTCAACCCACCCAACCATCACTTTGGGAGCCAACGGGGATGAGGAAGAGCGGGGAGCAGAGCCGGCTGGGGCAGCGATGGGGAGGGGGAAGCCGAGCATTTTCATCCCTTAATTAGAAAGCGGAGGCTGCCGGCTTTGAGAGCGCCGGCCCAGCTGCCGGCCCCGCTCGCCCAACCCCAGCCGACGGAGCCGGGCCCTCCTCCCTTCCCACCAGCGGGCTTTGATCTTCCTCCCCGGGAATGGGCAGGGTGGTGGGAGGCAGCCGGCGCGGCGGTGGCCAGCGGTGGCCCGTGGCTGAGGGCAGCCCCCCATCCGCCGCCCCACATCAAGGCAGGGCCGGCCGGCGCCTTAATTAGGAGGCTGAAATTATAACACGGTGTTAAAGAACAAAGCGCCTCCGAAGGAAAAAAATATGTGCCGCATATCTGACAAAGATAAATTGGATTATTCAAAATATTCCTGATGAAATGTTACATTTTGCAACTAATTATCAATCTGTTTTATCTCCAGACCAGCTGGGCATTTTTGTGCATGCAAGACCTGCCTTACCAATGATCTTAAGATGTCACTGTAGCGTTTACATCTTTTATTTCAAGATTTAAATAACTAGGAAGTAGCTAATGTAATTCACTGCTGAGAAGAAAGGCTAGTTAGTTGAATGCTTTCCAAAGTGATCTTCTCCTAATGAACTTCTTTGGACTGTGAGTAATGAGGCTTTATTCAAATAATGTTTAAGAAAGATTTTTATAATGTAATTTTTAAAGAAAGCACGATATTTAATACATTTAAAATATCTTTATTAATCCTATACTGCCTCGTGTAGCATTAAAGCATTGTGGAAAAATTTGGAATTGTGCTTTCTGAATGCTGCTTTTGAGATTAACAGGTTGCAGTTGCAGTGGAGCAGTAGAAATCAGGCAATTATTTTGCAAATGTTCAGTGATATCTTATAAATTACGGTCTGGCATGATTACAGCGCCATTTTGCCGCAAAAGCGTGTTTTGTTTAAGTATATTTATATATCGTAGTAGCAGGTAACTCCCCAGACCCCTAGTCAGACACTACACCTACCTACGCACGGTGGGCTTTGCGGTCTCTCTTGTAGTTTGCCGTTTGGGACAGCTATGCCTGGATTAATCTACTGGAGGTGTCATTAAAATTTTCATTTGTGTGTGATTTTGTGGCAGTTTTCAACTGGAATAAGAGAAAATACCTAATAGATTCCCTTCGACGGCGGGTTTCTGCAATATTCTGCCTTCTTGGTGACCTTACGAAAGTTCTGCTGGAAATGTTCTGGTGAATATTGCTCTTACGGGACTGAGCTGACAGCGTGGCCAAGAAAAATTAAAAAAAAATAAATTAATTTCTGACGTGAGGTTTGCTTGGCCAGTTGCTAGGAAGGGACAACGATATATGCATTTGAGCAAACCCCCCCCCCATTCTTGATTAACTAATGAAGTGTAATCACTGGGCATGGGCTGATCTCATCCACCGCAAAGGTTGACTCCCACTGCGTATGGGACCCTGACTGATCTGCTGTGTAACTGTATATTTCTGAAGCTAGCTTTATTTCCAGCAGAAGATCAGCTCAAAAAGGGCTACTTAATTCTAGAGCTTTAATTTTTTTTGCTTTTATCTCCCAATAGTTAGGTTTTGCACTCTATATTCAGCTCGTCAGAGTTTTCCCAAAGTGGGAACTGGATAGGAAAGCATGATTTGATCTCTTGGGAAAGCTATGGATTTTTTTCCCTCCAGATAATTCTTTCTGATTATTAATGGGGGGGTGGAGGGAAATCCTGGTGCTCTTACTCCTGTAAATAGTCCCTGCCCGCACAGGGTAGCAGATCTTTACCTGTGTAAGAAAGGTTGGAACTAGATGATCTTTAAGGTCCCTTCCAACTCTCATCATTCTATGATCTGCTCCTCTGGGCTGCTTGGCTGCAAAGCAGGCGAGTGGCATCAGAGGACATGAGCTTCTGCTCCCAGTTCAGTCAGGCTGGAATACAACTTGTGTCCTGGAGCCAGGTCAAAAAATGTGGAGAGTTCAGGCGGTGGGACATGGAATGGAACCAAATCAGTTTGCTCAGCTCATCGCTTTTTCTTCCTATTTCTACAGAATAAACTGTGTCCCGGCTGCTGATCACATTAACTGTTCATAACATCTTCCACTCCGTTGTATAAATAAAAGCTTTCTGCCTTTTTAATCAGGATTTTCCTGAAGCTGCTCTCTACGTCCTCTACCTTTCCATGTCCTGCCAAGGCCTGATCCTGTGAAGATCCCCGCATCTCCTCGGAGGTGCTCGGCACCCTCACCTTCTCCCGAAATTCCTGCCAGTTCAGCGTGGTCAGCATCTCGGCAGGATTTGGCCCTTGCTTTGCATGAAAAATCTCTTTCCATTTGAATGTTTCATAATGTATGTTTAAATAGTCGCAGCTCGCAAAGAACTTTGATGAGGCAAAGGGGTAATTGGATTTTCTTGTTCTATAATTAAAAAGGTATATATTACATCCACATTAATACCAAAAGACTTCATCATGATCAATGTTATTACAATGAATACCAAAGGATTTAACAGTGATCGGCCACTTAGTTTAAAGGGTACCTGAAATCATTAAATTGTTTGCTGGAGGGCTTATGAAGGCCTATTGGATCGCTTGTGACTACAATTTTTTTTTACTACTGGCCTGCAATGTAAGGTTTACTCTTACAAAGTAGGAGCAACAAGGTGATCATTTTCCTTTATTATTCCCTTATTGACTTCTAGTTAATTTTAATCTTTGCATTAACTGACCTCTATTAAGCATGCCATGTATCTGATTACACTGTCAAGGTTGGGACCGGAAAATGACCTATTGCACCACGTCAATTGTCCTTCACAGAAGCCCTTACTGTTAATCAAGAGAGGAAGATTAAAGGAGATCAGAACGACCAGCCTGAAGTGCATTTGGCGTTTGACTACACCTTTCTACCAGCACATATATATTGTCCCAGGTAAAAAAACAACACGGGGAAATGTAAGTTTCTAGGAGCAAATTCTGCTCAAAACTCAGCAGAGAGAAGTTCTCCAGGTAACGTTACGTATGAAACCTTAGCTCTGCCCTTAGACATTTTAACAGATCTGTAAAATCCTAAATTGAGTCATCTCATACTGGCATTGGAAAAGCACAACCTTTTTTTCTTTTTTTTATTTTTTTTTCCAATCTTAAAATGTTCATGTTTGATTTTTTTTTTTTTTTTTTTTTGGTTCCACACAGGTATAAGTGATTTTAATTGTCTCTCAAGGTGACTTGCTCACCTTAAGTGATTTGATAGGTTGTGGTTAATTCTTCATCAGTATGTGAATATTTGTCCAGACTTTTGAGTTCACTATGCTAGTGGTGTTGAGCAGAATTTGAGCTTGTAGAACTCTTCATGCGAAAGCAAGGACACATAATTTTTGTCAGTTTGTGCATTTGAAGCGGGTTTTAGCAGGCCACCTTCCCACTCAGAGTGTAAGAACAACTTGTTATGCATTCAGGAGGTGTGATTTTTCAAAGTTGTGACCTTGATGAAATCAAACCCAGTTTTCATCAGAGTGTTCAGTAACATGTTGTTTGACTGGATGTTATTTTTCTGCCATATTTCACCTTAGTACCCCCAGCTATAACTATTCTGTGGAACTTAATACTGATGTTTGTAAGCTTTTCACTTGTAAACAGCACTCTGCTTTAAGCAGACTATTGACTCTCTCTATTTTTTGGCTTAACTCACTTTCAGTCCACTTCCAAAAATATCTTGGCGAGGTGAGAGAAGAAATGTGCAGCTGCAGCAAGGAAAAGAGATCGAAGAATGCAGGAAAATATATTTCACTCGGTTCTAACACCTTCACGTGAATCATGATATCGAAAAATTGTCAGGTCCTCAATAACCAGAATACCTTCAGCTGGTTGTGTGCCCAAGCATCGCTGCCTTTTCCCGGAACAGAATCGCTGCCTTTGCAGGTATCTTGTCACTGATGAATTTTTTATTGAGCTGCAGATATTGTTTTGAGGGCTTTTAAAAAAAGTTCTTAAGCTTATACAAAAATCCGTGTTTTTAGCCCCTCTGAAAGGTTTTCATATTGATAATAATGGTATTTATTACTCTTCAGCTCTGTGGAAGCATTTACTAGATCAGAAGACACAGGTAGCCGCTGTTGTTGCCTCCGTTGCAGGTGAGTGCATGGACGTTTTCTATGATGGAACTGGGAAATGTTACTGAGCGTTAGAACCCGGAGGGTTGATAAATAGACATGTCAGTATTTAACACTAACCAAAAGCATTTGAGACCAGATTGAACTAATTTTACTAGTAGTTAGTGTAATTAAATGTTTTCACCAGGATGGAAAGTCATGGTTTGATTTTGGAGTAATTTGCTTGACAAATATCAGATGTTAAAATAATTAAAGCTTAGCCATTTACATTTAATCTCAAGTGAATCCATGAAAACAAGCCTCTAAATTATATCAGATTCATATATTAATTGACTCATGGATTTTAAGACCAACAGGGACTATTATGGTCATTCAGTCTGGCCTTCTGCATAAGTGGTCATGGAATTCCACCAAGTAATTCATGCATTCAACTGCTATTTTTAAAAGAAATCCATACAAATTGAGAAGCTTACAGCAACTTCATAGCCTTTGTAATCTTATTACATAGAAAATCTGTAGAAATACAGAAGCTCTAGGTGAGCATGGAAAGATAAGGTTTGCAGGGGTACGACTGTTCTGGAGTTATTTCCTGGACTTTTGCAGTCCTGTTGGAGTGATTTTTTTAATACAACTGAAAGGGAAAGCATCAAATTGTCTTTCCTGTTAGAGGCAAAATAAGGCTCTTTCTGCAATTCTGACAAAGCTATAAAAATGAGCTTGGTTTCCAGTCCTCATTCTGTTTTGCTTGTTCTCCCAATGTGGCGATAGCTCTCTTGTATTATTTTTACGGTACATCAATCGCAGAACTACTTTGACTTGAAACAGAGGTTTAACTTTGTTGTTTGTCACATACCTGCGTTACAAAGTCAGGTGAATCACTTTACTGTTAAATTCAAATTAGTAGTTATAGAATGCAGTAGTGTTAATTTATTCTTTTGATAAAACACATTATTTTTCATGTGGTAAACCCCGGTGACTCCAATTGATTAAACCATAAATTGTTTTGTACAGGTGCAATTTTGGTAAAAACTTAATTTTATTGTATTTGATTCTCTTAATATATTTTGAAACTTTACAAACCAAAAATTCTGAAATTATTGTTGAAACCTACACGCTTCTTGTGTCTAGAATATATGTATGAATATATGCAAAAAAAGTACTGATTTCTCCCTGAATATAATGATGTTACGATAGTTTAAAAATTTCACCTCTTCTCTTCTGACAATCTCATGTACATGACTGCACCTTTGGTGATCTACAGATGTAAAAATTCTGTGTCTTTGAAGCTAAACAAGAACGTAAGTTGGTGTTAAAAGTCGGAGACTTAGCATGGCCAATGCATTGTTAGGTCAACCATCACAGTCTAAAATGTAGAACTGACTCTGGATATATTAAATTAATAACTCTATTGGTACAAAAAAAAATATTAGTTTTCTAGCTAAGGAATCCAGCAGATACTTCAACAGGTGAGATGATCTTTTTGGAAGATCTACTGCAAAATTTTAAAATTTATTCTTCCTTTTTTTTTTTTTTCTTTTCAGTATCCACAGCCTAAACAAAAGTTCACAAGCCTGGACAGTTTGTTTAGCTTTCCTGGGAGCTTGTTGAGCTTAATTTCAGTGAAGGGGATCCCAAGAGCATTTAGCTTTTATAATCAATTCTACTTGTACTAGCTTATTCTTAATATAAAAATGACTGGTTGGCACATAATAATGTCAGTTTATTGGGATTCAGGTCAATAGTAGTATTTGTTCTCTAGATAGAAGAGTCACCTCCAAAACGCTATGACATTCATTAATTTGATCATTGTGCTTCATGCACAGAGGACGGGACTAACCAAACTTGAAAATGTTTCTGCTGTAAGTTCTGTTCTGAAAAATAGTTTTATCATATAAAGGCTGCCATCTACTTCAATTAGACACAAAAGTTGCACCACTCTACAGATCTTTAAGGGAAATTGAGAATGATTTAAAAAAATATGTGTGTATGCATCTGTATGACTTAAATCACAGCATATGTATTCATATCTTTTAAGGCACTGAGCATCTGTTCTTCCTCTTCTAAGCTGTATAAACAAGTATGCCTTGGCTTTCCATAAAATATACCTTATTTTTACAAGTCTAACAGATGCACTGTGGCCAATTACAAGGCATCTTTAAGGCAGTCAACTCTGCTTGTTCTAATCAACTTGCTGGATGAACTGGAGCACCAAGGGATTGGCGAGAGTCAGGAACAGCATTTAGCACTTTACTGACCTTGAGTCCACCTTTTCAAAACTCCTTCTGGAACTAAGATTTTTTCCAGCCATTTTCAAGTGATTTCTTTCACTTTCTCCTGAGACTAAAACACTTGATTGACCCATGATGTTAAGCGAAATTCTTTCACTGGAAAAGAAAAATTGTTGGTAGTTCTAGACATGAAAATATTCATGAACTTTTTTTTTAGTGGCTAGAATTAAAATCTTCAAAAAGTTTTCAGCATATCTAACATCTGTCTAGACTACTTAACAACAGGCATTTCGGAATTTTTTCATTGTGAAGGAAGATACAGAAGCATACATGAAAGCGCATCTATAAATAGTTAGATATTGAATTTTAAATGTATTAATTGTAGCTGTATTTTAGCCTCGTAGATACCACAATTATATATGTGTGATAGCACATGGTTACTGAGAACCAGTAGAAATGGTTTCTGAGAACTTCTGAAATTACATCTAGTAGAAAATTAAGGGGTGTGAGAAGACTTTTTTAAGAAATAAATGCTTTTATAGCTCAGATTGTAGTAAATTATTTCTCAGCATTCCTCAGAAAGAATAATGGAGCTGAGGTTTGTACCGTGTGTACACTGATACTTGATAAATTTCTAGCTAAAGGTACCTACGTGAAAATATGATTCCCCAAGGAGTTGTGATGACTGTATGCTAAATAAGTTAACACAGTCAAAAAATATTTTTATTACTAAAAAGTTAGTTATGTCTTAAATTGTTTCTTAAACTTGGTAGACTTTGTGTGGCATCAAAAAAGTAATGGTCTCTGCTTTAAATTTGGAATAAGTCCACACTGAATGAATGAAGTGGTAGAAATGACTCTCATGATTGATCTGTTTTTTAATGGTGAAATTGGAATTACCAATTTCCATAAAGGAAAACCAAGAAAAAGGAAAACAAAAAGTTTTTTCAAAGAATTCAAAAGTATTTTTTGACTATTCAAAGGTTAACAATATTTTGAGGCATTTACCTGTGAATTATTTTCCAAATGACATCAATCAATATAGAAGATATATACCAAATAAGAAATTCTACAATACTACTTTTTTTTTGTAGTTGTACTGTTGGTAATCACCTTTCACATCAACCTGCCAATTTACTCACTGAATTCATTAGACAGGAAGTTTTTCTGTTCAAGTATATTAACCTAATATCCAAAAGTGCAACTTAATCACACTGAAGTACCATTTGTAATCCTGTTTTACGAAATTCTGGACCTTGAAAGGTTAAACTCTTTCTGTAAATTTCCCTGTGTTTCTCTTTAAAAATAGTCCCCTGGCACAGAATTAGCTTTTGCTTTGTTTTCTGTGCAAAAAAAATGGACCAAATGCTGAAATAACCAACATTTAAGATGAACACCTGGGAAGAAGATATGTAGGGCTTCATTTCTTGTAAAACTTCTATCTGGGACTCTGTTTACTCTGAATAGTTATCTTGGCTGGAGGAATTATTGGTTGCTAAGTATTCATCCCCCCAAACATCTAAAACCTATGGCTTGCCGTTGGCCTCTGGGTACTAGTGAACTACGGTGTTAATTTTATTGGTCATAGGGATTTCCTCCTTCTGGTCACTTTTCCGTTGAAATAAACAGTGTAACACCTTGGACCTGGCTCAGACCTCAGCTGCACTGACAAGATCTCTTCTGCGGCACATAAAATGGGGCATGGCATGTACAGTATACGTAATTTAATTTTACAGGCTGAACAGTTATTCTCTAATCCCCTTGCTCTGCTGTGTCAGGAAGCAGGACTCGATGGTTTGTCTGGGTTTCCATGTTACAGAGGTGATACCGGGTCAGTAAAACAAGCAGATGAAAAAAAGGAAGCCGTAAAGTTGCAGAATAGTTATATGCTACAGGCAACTTCATTGTGGTCGAGAGAAAGATGAGTTTTATAGCTTAAGAGAAAATCTTGTGTACATCCCCGCAACAGAATAGGATTCTGGTTTACGGACACAGGGTCCAAAAATTTGTCTAGCCTTTGGTATGTTGTTTAATCTGGTTGCTCATGTATAAAATGAGAATATTGATTCTTATCTCTCACCACCTCCTGTGAGGTTTTTAAGAGTATATATAAAGCGCCTATAGATCAGTGTACTCTATGGAGACGCTTTAGAAGTGCAAAGTACTTTTAAATGGTGCGGACGGATGCTATGATGGTCTGCGTTTGAGGGTTAATTCACCTGACAATACTCCACTTTTCATGGAGAGGATGCTTAGGGGCTCACAGGACTGCCTTGAGACGGAGCCAGCAGTGTCTACTTGAAAACAGGGCTGGAAAAGTCAATTCAGCTCTTGCTCAGGTTCAAGTGAAGATTACATTGTTATACCTTTAGTTGTAATTCTGAGGACCACTCCAGGTGAATGTAGACTGTATTAATGTGCATCAGTTATCCATACACCGAGCCAGTCAATGACCACATTGATCTGGTCCTGTGTTTTCCTTCCGAGGATGCTACAATGAGGCAATAGAAATCATTAGGACTTGTGATATTGAAATCCTCTCGGCGCTGGCAGACGTGGAACTCACATTTCACATGCTGTTGCAGCATCGCAAGAGCAGTCATGCCTAGAATTTAGAGTTGAAGTTTTTTGCTTATTTTTTTGTTGAGCAAATCTGCACTGGTTTGTTTCTTTCTGTTGTACTCTAGGTTGTTTTGCCGAGATCATGTCATGTGTGCAGGACATAGCCATTTCTTCGTGTATTGAATGTGATGCTGGTTATAACATTATACTCATTTCTTGCTTTGAGGCTTGATTTCTACTTATGGGACCCCGTTGATACAGGTCCGAAAGACCATCCTTAGTTCTCTCTGCAGACTGAGAGTGCTGTAATGTATGACAAATTAGCATTTGCAAACTTGATTACAAAGTGTGTGCTTGAGGCTGGAGAGAAGCTGGAGCTTGCTGGTAAACCCAAAAGCTGCCTCTGAAGGTCTGACACAGCTCTTCAAAATACTTAGGATCTCAAGGTTGTACGGTTTCCTCTTCATGAGGACTCTGACCTTCTTAAAAGTTGCCAAAAACATTTTAGATTTAGCCAGGGTGTTTGAATGCTCACTTTTTCCAAGAAGCTTTTGCAAATGGCAGTGTTTGGACAATTTAATAGTCTTCCACAATTGATACCTTGTTCATCAGTGGTAATTTGGTCAGAACAAAAATGTTTATGAGCCCCTCAGCAGAGGGCAATGCAGAGACACGGAGCAGAAAACAATTCCAATCTAAACATAAAGAGTCTATTACAAGTAGAAAATACAAATAAATGATGTGAGACTCGCTGGTTAACATTATACAGGGTGGTTTCAGCATCTGCAGCCTCATTTTGTCAAGTTCTTTAGTATTTTCATAAAGGGAGAAGGTAAAGAATGATCTAGAAATGAAGAGTTGGAGGCATGAATCAGCCAACATTAAAAAAGCTGCAAGTTTAATTTGGAGAATATGGCTAAGGAAGAAAGGGCAGGAGTGAAAAGTGAGGGGAAATTTGAAGTGGAGAACACTCGCCTGGTCACACAAGTAACATGCCCCACTAAATACACCAAGAAACATATGCTAATAAATCTGTGTGCGGGAAGGCGAGTTGTCAACAGGTCATTCCAATTTTCAAATAAGGTTTGTCCTTGCAGGTTTTCTTCACACCTCTCCCGATGGCTGCAGGATTAAAACTATAAAAAAAGCAAGTCATAGAAACAAATTGAAAAATGCCAACCCCTGCCTCCAGCTTTGAGTTTCCTTTTGAAAAATTGTTAAAAGAAAAAAAAAAAAGGGGGAAAAAAGAAATCTCCTCAGAAGAACATTGCTGACTCGAGGGATGGAAGAACTAGAGTATGGATGCTTTAGGAAATGTGTCAGGCTATTGGTAGGTTATGGAGCTGATTCAGCTAATCTGGATATATTAGGTGGCAGTCTCTATGGTCTACCCCGCCTCAAAACGGCAAATATTCCTTTCATTTCCTGCAGTGGACCTGAAGACGTGTTACAAGGCAGCTTTTTCTAGAGGATCCTGAGATCAACTTCATAAGTAAAGCTGTTCTTCACGATAACTCCACTGCAAAACCAAGGATTTTGGATAACGTTTTGTTAGCACGTTGTTAAGGAGCAAAATGCTATTGAAGGCGTTGTCGTTCAGGTGAAACACTAACCCAAAATCTTGACTGTTTGTTACTATTAAAGACCCCTTGGCACTTTTCACGAGAGCAGAGGTGTGAGCCCTGGTGTCCTGGCCAAATTCCAGCTTGGGTAATTAAATTCTGCCTTCCTAAATTCCCCCCTGTAGTTTCAGCCGAGTACAGTATTCTTCATTTCCTCTCTGAAACTGCTGTACAGAATTGCTTTGTGCTGGTAAACAGCTGCCACATCTCACCCCAGAGGAATTGCTGCATTTTGGTACCGAAGCTCTCTCTTTCCCTCTCTCTCTTTCTCTCTCTCACACACGTACGACACGCTATTGCCCCGGAGCACCCACGAGCATCCCTTCTCGCTGGCGGTCTTGGAGGCAATGAGTGTGCAAGCCAAACTCTGTCTCTGTAAAACAGCCCTGGACCACGTTCCCTTCTTTTATTGCAATATTTGCAAGCCATTCTCGACTCTAGGAATTCAAGCTAAAAACACCTTGCTATTTCTAAAGAGCTGGGGAGCTGAAGTTGCGTTGGTGCCGCTACCCTTGATTTCTAGATATTGGTCATACCTGGTAAATGGTTTCATTTTCTTTGCTGAGGAAGAAATCTCGAGTCCACTTCTACTGGGGCTTGTTAAGCTGTTGCCTTGGGGGCCAGTTGATCAGTTGTTAAGTAGTAAGCAGCTTTGGCAGTCAACAGGCGCAGGATCCCCTGCAGCTACTCCAGCCTGCCTGTCCTATCATTCTTTATCGAGGTAGCCGAGTATTGTCTTAGAAGTGCAATAATGATAAAATATGAACAGATATTGTTCATTCAGTTTTGCATGCGCTGGTATTTTAGAAAAGTGTGCGACATCGGTATGGCCATACACACATGTATTTCCTTGTCAATAAGGGCTATGAAAGTCCTGCTGAGAATCTTTTACAGATTTTTTTTTTATTATTATTATTATTTTTTTTTTTTTGATGAGAGATCAGGAACCCTTAAGTGGAAAATAACGACAGCCTGAGAATTGCGTGAGCCGTACCCGAACGCTCCTCAGCTGTTTGTCCTGGCTGTTATCAGCCAGCTTCAATTCCCCATGAAAAACGGTGAGAAAATATGGCAGGGGTTCCAAGGCTTCTTCCTGGGCACTCCAGCAAAATCACGGGCAGGCCATGGAGAGCCACGCTTGGTGCAGGGCAAACCTGACACGCTTTTACCTGACAGCAAGGGAGTTCTGCAGTTGTAATGTCACTGTCGTATTAAATAGTGCTTTTTTTTATTTACTCTCTAACGTGTCATGAGATACTTGTGTGAAAGGTGAGATATGCTCTAATTATTGGGGAAAAAAAGCCAGCTTCATAATTTCTCTAGCTCAAAAACATTTCAGTGATTACAGAAATACTCGTTTACTAATCCATGTGAGCATTAAGATTTCTCTTAATGCTCTTTTAAAGAAATTTTGTCCATCTGATTTTCACTTAGCTAAGAACACCAGGAATGGTTCAAAGCAGGCTCGACAGATTTCTACTTCTCAGATGCCAGTAGGGTTTTTTAAAATGTATTTTATGCTGGGGTTATTTTGTTTGGTTTTTTGGTTGACTGAATTACCTATATTCCTTGAAATGGTGCTTAGTAATTCTCAGCGACTGCAGAGATGCCTACTGGGAAGTGGTCAACTGATCACAACAAACCCCACTGACTCCGGGCTCTCCTACTGCTTTAACTCAATTGCACTTTCTTATCCAAAGCCACATCTCTTAGGAAAATCCCAGAAATGCTGTTTGCTGTGAAGCATGGTTTTAATATTATCACAGCTATTTGAAAAGACAAAAGATTAGAAAGACTATTCGGTCCTGAAGGAAGAAACAGTTTCAAGGGATGGATTTACTGAAAACACGACTCACATTTGCTGCTAATGTTTACTTCATAGTCCATCTTCGGCTAAAACATTTCCCCCTTGATGCTGAGCGTAACTTCTATGGATACAAAAGGCAATGTCCATTTATCATCAGTATCTTGATCTCCTACGGTCTGTAAAAAATTACAGGCCAAATGAAAGCTTGGGAATTATTTTTTTCTTTTTTTTGTCCTGTATTGATAATATATTGTTGGGATTCAAAGCTCGTTATAAAGTCAGGTGGGGAAGTTTGGACATGATAATTAAAAAACAGATGGATGTTAAAGAAAGCTGGGTGCTTTTCAAAGCCCATAGAGCTGATCTGTAACAAAAGCAATCGCATCCTCAGGACGGACTATGAACTATGGTTTTCAGGGAGTGGTATGATAGAAGTAGGCCATTGAGTGTAAACAGCTGATATTTATCACATGCATCGTGACATACGGTGACAAATATATTTTAACCTATATTTGCCGGAAAGAGATCAGGCAAAATTTTCAAAAGTGATTAGAAATCACTGCAGTTCAGTGTCTGTGTACCCAATGTGAAGCCCACAGGAATGATGGGTTGAGCCCAATTTATTCCACATGGGAAAGGACAGGGTTTTAGTGACAAGTGCCACCTCCTGCAGGGTGGCACATGCCCAAGGCTTGCGTGTGTCTGCACAGTTCTGTGTATTTGCTGTTGATTCTTCCAGAAATGACCTCTCTTCCTCCTCTTCTTCAACCGGCTTCTCTACAAAAGCACCAATATGAGGTGGATAGGAAGGAGTTGCAGGTAAAAGATGGAAATACTTAAATAAAAAGAACTAAAAATTAAAATAGTTAATGGCACTTTATGGGCTGAGATCTTAATTTCTAAATTAGGATTGTTCTTTGCAGCTTTCTGCCTTCTTCTGTAATGACTTTCTTCTAAAGCTGATTCCTTATTAGGGGAAACCACAGCAGTTTGTTCCTTTGCCCATAGAAGACCTCCAGCAGATCTATTAATACTCTGCAGCCAAGTCATTCAGATGCCCTGTCTTTAAACAGGCATCTTCCTTCTTTCTTTGTTTCCCCTTTGGAGAGAAAACTTCCTTTTTCATTTTTAGCACAAAACCAAGCAAGTAAGATTCTCTGGTTCTGTGACTTTAGCCCTACTGATGGCAGGAATTGCAGTCCAGAGAGCAGCATCCTTTGCATGTTGGATCTTCAATACATCAAATGACAATGTTGGCATTGTTTTGAGAGGGTTAACTAAGATTAATGAGAAAAGAAACATGAAGCCATGGAGGATCAACATTACAAATCAATGACTGAATAAATTTAATGTGTATTCCAGCTGTACTTTACCTGGCGTGAGACTGATTCTTAAGAGTGTATCTTTTATGCTTCTAAATAACCCACTAAGACAGGAACAGTGCTTCCACTTTAATAATGCTTTATTTAAGGTTTATACAGTAGTCAATGTATTGATTTAGGAGGAATTTGTAGAATAAAAAAAAAGAATGTTTAATAAGGTACAAATAAACTCCTCCAGCTTTCTCCATTCCCTACCCTTAGCATTCGCAAACTGCAACTTCAGTATTTTAGTTCTGGAAAAGAGTCATTAGAAAATAAAATTAGACTTGCTTGTAGTCAACGTGAGTTTGAACCTTAGACTATGTACGGACGAAGTAACTTCCCTAAAAGGTGAACTCTTTTACATTGTGTAGCTTTCTCTAACACCATTTGGTAACTTTTGAAAGCACCCCTTGTAGCAGCAGATGAAAAGGGATGCATATTTTATTTATTTATACTTAATTATTGCTTAGAGCTAGGAAATGCGACCTCTGTCTTTGCGAATTAGATCCTTTGTCGTTAAACTTCACAATGGAGGTGGCTGGCTTTCTTCCTTTAATCACAATGCTATTACCCTTAAATTGGCTCTTAAAATTGCCATTTGTCTGGCAAATCTGACGAAGTCGCTTACCCCCCGATAATTACGCGCACAAAGCCAGCGACAAAGAGAGACCTTTTACATGTCTGAACGGTTTCGCAGTCCAGCCTTCCTAATCAGATTCCAGAAATTGAACTTGCAGAAAGTTTGTGCTAGCCTTGTGGATTTTCATTTCAGATGTTGTCAACTCAAGGGCATTTGGACCAATCAATATCTGTCTGTCTTCTCGCACAGAGAAAGTTGGCTATTAGAAAAGAGAGGCTTACAGCAGGCTCAGCCAATACCATTAGCCCTAGCCTAAGGGCAGTTGTGTCCATGTGCCGGGGTAGGCACCTGCCCCCTCCCCTCCCCCACCATTAAGAAGGCCACTGGGGATGTCATTTGGACATAGCGGGCAAAGAGCACTTCTTTATTCTTTCTCTTTTTTACACCCAGACTTCACCAAAAATCAATAAATCTGTTCTTTGCTTATTTTCAGAACTTTACTTCAATATAAGCAAGGACTTTCCTTCCAGCTACAAACTCCAGTAGCACCAAGTCAGGGATTTTTTTTTTTGTGTGTGTGTGTATTTTTTATTTTCCTTTCTCTGTTCCAATTTGAGAAATAATTGGAAATAATATCCACTGTTTCTTCTTTTCCCTGCTAAAGATTTTTAAGAAGAAAGACCTTGATCTGCTGACTCTTTTCATGATTCAGCACTTGATTTTTCTCTCCTTGCTGTCCTTTTACTGCTAATGATTTTTTATGATCAGGGAATGAAATGATATATTTCTTTGTTTTTCAATCAACAAAGTTTTCTCCACATTGAATTAGATTTTTCTACTGTCTGTGTCAAGGCACTATCGGTGACAATACTGTTGATAATTCTTTAAATACGAAACTCTCACCCTTCAGTTTTAGCATTTCTGTATTGGGGAGCCAGGTATGTATTCTGGGAGGGCATCAAGCCAATGCTTGAATGTTGTAAGATTATTTTTTGAAAGAAACATTTTTTTAATCTACTCTTTCTGTGGAAAAATAAAGATAAATTAAGGGATGATTTTACTCGGTAACCCAATGACCAAGCCAAGTGGCAATGGGCATAAATATGGAGCCCGGATGTTAAGAAACCAGCAAGAACTGTGGGTAAATAGTCACAGGAGGGCTATTGACTGAGAAAATAATGACAGAGGACAAAAGCAGAGATGGAGTTGATGTGGACAGAGATAAAAGCACTGCAGAGATGGTCCACCAAAAAAAAAAAAAAAAACAACCAAAAAAAACCAAACCAAAAAGAAATGGTTTGGGAGGAAAAATTTAGGAATACATCTTGAAGAAAGCAAGCTTTTGGCCAAAACTAGTGGAGGGAACCACTGGTAGTAATTTTGCTTAACAGATCTGTTAACAGAATTCATCTACAACGAGGTTTAATAGATGCAAAAGCCCTTGTCCTTTTGGCTATGAGAAATCAAAATGGAAAAATCTGCATGTGATTCTGTGTGAAAATGGAAAAAAAATTCCTGTAACCAGGAATATCTCATCCTCTGACCAAAAGGTCTGGTCACATAATGTAATCCATTGAAGGCTCAAGTCCTGGAAGTCTCATGGCTGAGATGACATTTAATATTTTGATTGAAAAGAAAGTAAATGAAGAGTTAGGCAAGTGCCTAAAGGAAAGAAAGACCTGGCTCAATTCCTATAAATTTAATATTTGGGTACTGAGGAAATGCAACAGTATGAAAATTCCTTTTCTGTGCTGAGCTGGGCTGGAACTGCGGAGATGGAAAGATGCACAGAATTAAAAAGAAAGGAGAGAGAGTCTTGTAAACCCCATGAAGCCAGAGAGGAAAAAATGTTGGTTGGATTGTGTTTCAATGGGACAATTAGGCATTTTTTGGCTATTTTGCTCTAAGAACAAGCAAAAAAGTTGTTATTAAATATTCTTCAAATGACTTGTGAGAACTTTTTAAGGTTGAAAGCTTTCCATCACCTAAAGATCTCACAGGTAGTCTTGTGATATGGGAAATGTGCTGAAAGTTCAGCCAAGGTCCTCTTGCAGTAGATGCTGAGAAGCTATGGCCAGTTGTGCTGTTTTGAGTTTGAATGGCTTAACTGACATTTTACCTGTTTTTTATCATCAGCAAGATGCTCCAAGTAAGACAGTTTAGACCAGGAAACTTCCTTACTGCACTGTGGTGAAGATTATGGATGTGTTTCCATAATGGAAGCATATGGGAGGATCCCTGCGGCTGGATTCCCCAGGAGGTGTTAGGATGATATCAGGATGCCAAGAGCAGAGCCAACGTTATCCGAGAGGACGTCAGTAAGTAGGAAAAAGGCTCTTTCCTTAAGAGGGGATTTCCATGTGATCTGTGGATATGAAATAGACTTTATGATAATACACACTAATTTCTAAAGTGGCTTTAAATTAGTGCAATTTTTGGCTTTGGAGGTTCCTCCCCCCTCCCTTTTTTTTTTTTTTTTTCTCTAAAATGTACAAGGTTCAGGTTTTGGGTTCTTCTCACAACCTGGCAAGACTCATGCATTTTCAAGTGCTCATGCAGCAGTACTTGCTGCTTCATTGAAAATAATAGTACTGTGCTAAACAGCATCATCTTGGGATCACTTATGGGATTTAGTGGTGTTTGAGGGGTGAAGGCTAGGATACTGTAAAGTGAAAGCCTCCAGTGCAAAGAAAATAAGGTGTATTTCTTATAAACCCCTGAAATAGCTGCATTTCATTTAAGTGGTTGAAATGCATGTGGAAAAAAATAGACCAGAAAAATTTTATTTGCTGCCTGGGTTATAAGAGCTTGGTAGGATATTTTGAGACTGATGGGTAAAGGGGTAAACTTTGTGGCTACTTAATCTCCAGAGCTGAAAATATTTTTTCATTTGAGTGAGGAAATTTGTTATGCCGCCGAGTGGTTATTCATTGTATGGATTATTGTTTCGAGCAAGAGCAAGATCTTTTATTTTTGATATTTAAATGGAAAGAAAAAATAAATAGCATGTCCTTTTCAAAGCAAACATTTCAAAATGACTAGTCGATACCGACTATTAAAAAAAAAAAGATAGGTCCCTTAGCTGGGTTCCCACATCATTAAACTCCGAGGGAGTTTGGTTGCAGACATTATGGAGCAGGATCCTACCCTTATAGACCTGTCACAGCAAAAGATCTGAGTAAACCAATCCCTTCTAAAACCGCTGTCCAAGTGTCATTATGATGACTGAGTTATTTGTTTTAGCTTTTGGTAACATTGAAGTTTGTGCTCGTTTCCATTTTTGTATTTGCTTTGGAAGGGGTGTTTTGGACTAATTAGATTTTGGGGTTAACATTCATGATATGGGTAAATATAGGAGGCTCCCAATTAAGCCCAGTACAGACCCAGTGTCCTGCCAGTGCTGTTATGCTCATTTCCACTTGATTCTTCTGCAGGCTTTGATGAACTCTCTAATGCACACACGGCACTTACCTCAGACCAAAGAGATACAGCTGTGGAAAGAGAAACATCAAATGATTCAACAGCACTTGCTTCTTACCTGGGTGTTACTCGCCAGTTCAGCCAAACCAGTAAAAGCCGATTTCACATCGCGGACGTTCATCTGTCCAAAGGTACAGCATGTGGAACAAAAGGTATGAAACAAATTAAATAATGCATTACAAAACTGTAAAGTATCCTTAAGAAAAAAGTCATCTCGGAACTGTTCTTGTTCTATTATTTACATTATCCTTTCAGAGAAACATTTTGCCAAAATGTTTCACTTAGGTACATAGAGATATATATATTTTTTAATTTATTTTGAAACTGGTCCTTCTGTGCTTTCGGTTTGCTGCTATATAGACAGGAATTTGCTCATGACTTCTGTCATTAGAAAGAAAAAAGACATCTGAAAGTTTATCTATGACCCTTTTAAGATCAAATATGTCCAAACATAAAATTCAGTAACAAAGAGTGTAGAAGTGGTTTAGAGTATTGGAAGAATCCAGAAATGAAAACAAGATCCCTCAAAATCGAACAGCCCTTTGTGTTTCTGGGTATCTCAGAAACTGAGCTCTTAAGGCTGAAATACAAGGAGGAGAAAAATACATACTCAAACAAATATCTTGACATAAAAGCATTTGAGAAGGATGAGCACTCACTTGAAACATGCTGTCTAGCTCTTGGCTTCATCTTGAGCTGGGAACCTTGCTTTTCCTCTGAAGCTTCTTCTCTGCAGGCTCATGGTCCTCTCCTGCTCATGTTGCACAGCTCATAGCAACAGAGCACTTTCCATTGGAAGAAATTTCAATAACTTCATAAATTAAAAAGCCCACTCAAGCTGCTTATGAAGTCAAGTCTGTAGAAAATAAGTGTCCCTAATTTGGCACATAGTCCGCTCATAGGTTCATGTTGTAAAGAAACAGCATGGTGTTGCCTAAACCACGTATGAATTCGCACTACAGCGGGAAATGCATAAATACTTCTCGGGAGGTACTTTAAAAATGACATGGTTTATTTTTTTGTAAGGATATTTGGAAACTTCAGCATTAGCAAGGCATGAGGGTAGGGACAGCTGAAGCAGCGGGGATGCAAATTCCCCCGTTCCGTTTTGCCAGACTGGGTCACTTTTTTAGCCGTGCACGCAACCACGGGCATGAACACTTTTTTTTTCAGTGGGTTCCCCAGCGTCAACAGTTGAGCACATTAGTGTCACTTGTGGCTGCAGCATCCCCTGGTGCGGGCGCCTGTCTAATGGACAGTGGTGGGAGCCGGCAGACATAAAACCCCTGAGCTGGAGCCCATCAGGCAGCCGGCGTCGGATGTGTCAGCTCCTGCTTCTCTGCAGAAAATGTTTCTTATCGTCTCCAGCCTCACTGCTCCCAGTGAGTGTGCATGCCAGCTTTAGTGCCTGCTCCACTTATTTCAGGTATTTTTTGTGTCAACATCCCGATAACAGTCTAAAGCCTTATTTTTTTTTTTTTTTGCTGACAGTGGTAGGAAATATTCTTCATCTTTGACCAGGTCCTGACTTGCTTCACTCTTGTTCAGGCAAAACTCTGGTTGGAAAATCCCTGACTGGAACAAGGAATGCTGGATTCAGCCTTATTGCATATTAACACTGCAAAAAAATTAGAACTGTGAAGATTTTTTTAATAATCTGACCCATCATCAGTCTCTAAGGAACAAGAGGAATCCATGTCTTAGAATTTTTAAAGACCTAATAAATAATTTGCCATAACCACAGGCTACCATGGCATAATGGAGCTAAGGTAATATTTAATTTGCTTATTTACCACATTAAGTAAAATATTCTGTTTCTTTTTTTTAATATATATTAGTATTTATTGCGATAAATATTTGAAATCTCACTGCCTGGTTCTCAACAGACCTTCTTGGTGTGTTTTGGAGCCTCACACAGCTAAAATTATTCCATTATGCTATTAAAGCATAGAATGTGCAACATGCCATACACCTCAAGGCATTTCTCAGTTCATTTTTATCTTTTTGAATACCTGTAGCTTCCTTTCTGCACTAACATTTCACTGCGAGCGTTCTCTCGTATCTGCCAGTTAACTTTCCCTTGAAGCCCAGTGGCCTTCTCTGCTCTGGTGGTCACTCATCTCGCCCCTTTCAGATCTCGGAAGGGGGTGGCAAGCAACATAGTGAATGAAATATCAAGCAAATTCACATCAAATGGCAGCGTGGGCCCCCCTGTCCCCCCAGGTAATAAACAGCCATCAGGTGTAAAAGCATTCTGCCCCATAACTCGTCCTCCTCGGCGTTTGCCCGAGTGCCTCACAGTGATTGTGCCAAGGTGTCTACTTTGTCCATCTGCATATTCAAGCCTGATGGATTCGGAGCAGCCCCGTCCTCTCCCATCACCGGATCACTGGCGTTATGATTCTTAATTAGAAACACGACGCTAGGTAGGCGGCGGTCGGGGGGAAAAGAGAAGGGGAAGAAACGAACGGCAGAGAGTAACTGTTTTGTTGATGCCTGTAGTCTCGGCTAAAATACAGCTCCTGCTGCATTTCTTCCAGCAGCACAAGCCGAATCTTTTCCCTCATTTGATACAGTGACCTCTCAAGTGCATCATTGCCCTGAGGGCTGAGGGCAGTCCAGCAACTGTTAAACCCCTTGGGTTGATAATCTTCTCCCACATTTGCCCTTAACACCAGACATACCACCATTAGCTACAGCTCCACTGGTGCTCATTAGAGCCGATCAATATAGACTAACATAAAGAATGCTGCTGCGCCTTCTGTTATTTTTCAGTTACTGCAGATTTACAGACTTTCGCCTACAATACAAGGCTTTGCTGCTGTACTATGTAAAAAAGAGGATTTGAGACCAAAAAAAAAAACCCCAAACCCAGACAGTTTTTATTAGATGCCTAAATGTTATTTATCTTGCTGCTCAAAATACCTTGTTACTAGAAAGTGCACAGAAGATGTTCCGTACTAAATTCTCTTTGGATTCAGTTACCGTAAAATCGCAACTTTTACAAATCACAGCAGATGACTCGATGAACAAAATCTCAGCACATTTTAATAGGAAGGAGTGTTTGAGCCTGTAAAGCCTATGCAAATGCTTTCATGAGCTTGGCCTGACATATTCTTAAGCCCATTGACTGAGTCCGTGCTCTTTGCAGTTGGGTAGCGATTGCGTGGTCGCTTGAAGGTCTACACGTTGAAGGCATATGTGTAGAGTGGCTACAGCAGTGCTTACTACCACCAGCAGGTGTTGCCAAAGATCACAGCACGAATGGCAACAACAATTAACAAATGTATCGTTCTTTTTCCACATTTTATCCCAAAGGGTCTTTCAAATGATTCACATACCACCAATTGCAATAGGAAACAACTAAGGAACTAACTACATGAAAAGGTACAAAAATCACAGAACATCTATTGAGCATTTTGCAAGGAACAATACACAAGTACTCAATTCGGTGACAAGAATCAAATTTTTTACTTTTAATTTGCATTTGGAGAAAAGGGAGGTCAAAAAACTTCATGGGATTGACCAAAAGGCAACGAGATGCAAATATAACAGCTGGGGTTTCTCATTCTTTGTTTAGTCAGCTTGATCGTTCCAACTTGACAGTACTTTTTAGGATATAAAACAAGGATAACATTGGATCCAGCCAACTTCAGGAAAATTTTAATGAGATTTTATTCAGTAAAAAGACAGGTATTAATTATCATGGATAAACCTAGTCACCCCAAGTAACAGGATGGCTAAATGTGTATATGGAACATTAAAAATACTGGCAGCATGTTAAATTCCAACAAATCAAGACTGAAAAAGCCTCATCTACACCAAGTCTTTCAGTATTACTGGGACTTAAAACCTCTAGTATCGTACTCAAAACCGTGGCTTAAAGAGTTCAACATCAGTTGATGAACGAAAAGGAATTTCCAACTGTCTATTTGAGCTAAAGGAGTAGTATATGGTAAATTTTATCTGTTTTCATCAGGTACATCATTCAACAGCCGAAATTTTTCACAGTTCTCCAGTGCTATAGGCGATTAAATACTTCTGTTGAACAGCTTATTTATTCAAGACCTTTCTGAAGAGCTGAAAGGGTATGAGAATTTCATTTGTGAAACTGGGGATTTCTCAAAGTCCATTAAAACACCTTTACTTACAGAACGGCACAACTTCTCCAGATGCGTCCTTTGCTTTAGTGGACCTATTTGCATCTTAGGTATTACTTAGTGTGAGTAATGTGGTAGGACTGAGCCCTTGATGATAGGCTGATTAATGAAATCCGTTCTGCTGGGTGAACATAATGGAAAATGTGATTCTGTTGGCTTCTAAAGTCTGAAATTCATCTCCATGCAAACGACACACATTTTATGTATGTCATAAGCCTTCTACTATCCTTCTGCTTAGGTGGGGATTTCATCCGGTGAATGGAAGGGTGGTTGTTACATCCATTAACGTCGTTAAAATGTACCCAGTAAACCCATTCCTCATGACATTGCCTCAAGTTTGAATCTTCCCTTCAAGAAGAACTAGGATAAACTTGAGGAAAAACAATCAGTGAATCAAACCTAAAAAAACCCTTTTTGAGGCAGCACACTTTTTAGGAAAAAAAAAAAAAAATCATTTGGTTTTAAGACTTTTAGTGAAAGAACACTGGCAAAATCACTTGGTATATAACTTACTGAGTTGAAAAATGGCAGCTAATTTCTAATTTTCGCCTTTCTCACTCAGCTTGCTGTTGTCAGTCGTCCTTATTCATAGTCTGCTAAATTAATGAGCTGTATGATCTAAGCTCCCTTGTTTATTTCCGTGCAACTGTAAATCTTGCCCTTAAACTTCTGGTCAATTGGCTATGAGTTCCTTACTTCTCCCATGATGAAGACAGAAAAGAGCCATATTTTCCAAATCGTGCTTCATTTCTGTAGTTCTTTTCTGAATTCCCTCCAACTTTTCCCGCATTCACATTTCAAAGCGCGGGATCCAAGAGGGAGCACATACCTCAGCAATGGGTCCACAAATCTTCCTGACAGCTGTAATAATTCCTCACCACGCCCCCTCGATAGTCCATAATTTTCAATAATATCACAATATGGAGCTAGCAGTGACTGTCCAACTGAGAGTAATATATTGTATGTTTTGATCAACAGGGAAAGGTTTTTAGGAACTTTCTCTCGTCAAAGCTGGATATATATTCCAAGCCCTAATTATTGACCAAGTTGGCGCTTCATGCAACAATGTCTTTGGCTGTAAATTAGCTGGTTTTAATGGTCTGCAGCAATGCTTTCAATATCCTCTTTAGTGCCAAGTTTGAATGATGGAACTTGCTATAGATGCTGACACTTTTTATTCTTAAACACCTAACGTGCAATATGTTCCCGTGAGTTTTAAAGGGTAAGATAAAATGTCAAAATTGTTCAAAAGTCTCATGTATATTTTTTACTCAGAAAGTTACATACTCAAAACTCTAATCAGTCCACCTGGATTTAGGAAATCCCTTGTTATCGTAGCGGTGTGAAAACTGGACTAAGGATAAAGAAAATGGTATTTTTATAGAATGGTCCTCTGAGATGGGACTGCTCCTCTGTTGTCAATGTAGGCCAAAGTGCCAGTGGGAAGTGCAGTACATGACCTTAGTCAATTAGCAGGGTCTCCTTAATCTCTTGGGATTACTTTGATCTGCAATATCAAGTCTAACACCTTAATGAAATTTTACAGATAGTCACAGAAGACATCCATGTAGCGAAAAAACAATTTCATTTTATACCTAAACTCCTAACACATGCTTAATAAATCCCCAGAAGGGAAATAATAACTATAACCATATTCAACATAAATTTCTCTCTTTTTTTTTTTCACACTGTGTTTATAGCTGAGAAAAACAAGATTATAACAGAAAGGACTTTGCTTGTGAAAACTGAGAACAGATCAAGCTGCTGATTCACATTTTTCTTGAGGAAAACATGTTGTTTGTTTGATTTTAAATCTCCTGAAATAAGGGTGGTGTACCAAATCTTTGTTGTATTTATTATGTAAGTATGAAATTTCCATAGCTTTTCACTGTCCTGACCTGTGTATTCAGCCCTGCTCATTTGAAAATTTATCCTCATTTAAATCTCGTTTTTCACTGTGGTCTGAATAGTTTTGGTGCAGTTAATTGGACAACCTGGCCCATTGCTGATATAATTACTAGGTAACTACGTAAAATTTTTGATCACGTGGTGCTGATTTTTCTTGCTGTTATCTCCTCTCCTTATTCAGACCATTTCACCTGAAGGTCTTTGCAGGGCCCAGCTTGTAGAAATGCAGAAACACTTCAATGGGATTTTTTTTTTTTTTTGCAGGGAAAAGGCTCCAGGATTCCCTGCCCAGAGGTGAAAACACGGCACGGATTCACTCTTTCTGAAGGAAAAGGGAGGTAGCAAAGGATGGAGTTTAATTAGGCCACAGCTTTATTAACTCAATTTATCTGGGAATTACACAGTGATAATTCACACCATGGCCACTGCTTTCCTCGCTGGTGGTGTGTGCTGCCACCGACCCCGTGCTGCTGGGTGCCTCTTGGGACCAGGTGGTGAATCCCAAGGTTTGACCACCTTCTTTCTGCTGCTTCTTGTCTCCTCCAGCCTCGTTAGCCGTGGAGCCCCAGCAAGGTCCTCCTCTGCTCTCCCTGGGCTTCTCGTCAGAGCATCCCGCAGTCAGTCCTGGGGAGAAGGTCATGCCTCAGCCCTGATCTGCAGCTTCCTTGCAAAATCCCAAACAGTTTCCAGATGGGAATTCAATGATCGTTTTGGATGCCTGGAGGTGAAAGAGCAGAGAAGAAACTACTCCAGCCACTGCTGGACACGTTGGCAGCACTTTGGGGAGGTACTGGTGGGCCTCGGGGGGACCTACTGCCCCGTGTGGTGGTGGTGCTGGTGCTGGTAGTGGTGGGTGATGGTGGTGTTCTCTGCCCTTTTCAGGGCCAACCAACATGGGAAAGGACTCAGGCAGAAGAGGGAGGGCACTTACAGTCTCCACAGGCGTGCAGGGGCAGCAGCCCCATTGAAGCTGGTTGGATGGCTCCTGTGAGTGAAATAAAGTAGACTCGATCATTTCTGCTGCAGCCACCAAACCACCACGTGAAAAGTGCAGCATTTTATTCTCCGCTGCTGCTGCTCACAGGGCAATCCCTCTGCTTATCCAAGGCATTTCACCAAAATCTCTTTTTCCTGGGGTCTGACCTGCAGTCCTGAGGCAAAACACAGACTGGCTTTAAGGGGGAATTTTGCCCAAGTGAGGGCTCCAGCTCTCACCACCACAGCTCGAGAACGTGCAACGTCTCCTGATGCTCTACATACAGAACATATCTATCCGTAATTAGATATGATTAGAGGAACCAGAGATGTTCAAGAGCTCTCTTTTATAAATTGCTTTTCGCAGTCAAATTAAGGTTTATTGCCGAGTGTCTTGTGGTTTATGCTGACTCTGATTTGCACAGTTTTATACTGTTATTTTGCTTGTTGTACTCATACGGCCATATAGCAAAACTAAATCAGCTCTCCCCGTAGGCCCAACAAGTGAGCTTTCCAGTGTGTAGAATTCAATGGACAATCCCCATAACATTTGCTGGTTTTTAATGCATTCAGTAACTGTAAAAACCTCTTAAAACTGAACAAGGTTATAAAACTTGGCTCTATACAGATTCCCCTAATTAACATATGACAGATACATGCAGTCATTCCACTGTGCTCTCCTCCGGTAACTGCTTAACATAACTATAAAACGCTTCCACGAGGTAGCGCAGGCACCAGCTTTGTCTTCGCACACATCTGTTGCATTTTTTAAAGGAAAAAATAAAGTTTTAATTTTTAAAACCTCAATTTTAATAATGCATGAAAAAAAACCAGGAAAATTCTGCTTTATTTTCATCCAGGTCTTGTCTTAACGTCTCTCTCAGCATTGCCAAATGGTCCCAAAGTACTTTCTGTCCCCTACATCGTTCTGACTGTGACAACGTGCTCCCGGTGGCCAAGGTGAACAGTGGTCAGTCCTGGCACCCATGGGTGAGTCCTGGCACCAATGGGTCAGTCCTGATGCGGTTTCCAGCATCATCATCGTCGCTATAAGTCCATGTTTTGATGGGGCACTGGTCTGGCTAGGAGGTTCTTGCCCAGGGTTGGTAGAAGAATATGGTGTATCTCTCTTAAAATGTTTAAACAGTTGGCTAAAACTCACAAACCCACTATTTAATGTCAATAATGACTCCTCAAAAGCAAAATTAGAAAATTTTCTAAACCCATGTAAATCGTGCACATTTTTGAGTGAATTAGGTGAGTTAGGATTGCAAACACAATTTTTTTTCGAAACAAATCTTTCATTAACTATTTATAGAATACTTGCTTTTCAGTTAATGACCTGCATTAGAAATATATTAGGCAAAATATTTTTCAAAAATATTTCTAGGCCTTTCTAAATGAAATAATTTTTAACCTTTTTTGGTCTTTGTTTTCCACAAATATCCCTGAAGGAAACCTCTTAGAGGAAACTATCTTCAAAACATGGATTTGAAATGTGTGTTCAAGAATGTGTGAAAAAGTAGTGACTATCTAAGTAAGAATTTTGTTATTTTTAGCCAATTTATCTATTACTGTTTGATAATCTGAATTGTTTTAACGAGTCAATGATTTGGTTTTTTTTTGAGATTGAAAAGGTTCTTCCTCTGGATATTTGCCCGCGAACAGGCAGTGTAGGGAAAGGGTGGGAGAGGGATGAAATAACACCATTCCTGTTTTACCAACAGAAAATCGAGTGCTTTAGAGATTGATTTACTTTAAAAAAAAAATTAATCCAGATTTTTTGATCCCTGTTCATTGTTTTAATCTTGAAACGATGCTTCAGAAGTGACTTGGCTGATAACACCCTTCAAATGTGTTATGAAGAAATGTAATATTTTCTCTGGAACTTGCTGCTTTGTTCCATGAAGAGTAGCACCTGTTCCCCACGCTGTAGAGCAGGAGCATCGGGTTTCTGTGAGCTGTAGCCCTCGTGAAAGCGCAGGAAGGAGTTTATTTGCGGAGAGCGCAGCGATGGACTCTCATCAACCGGAGATGCAAAGGGAAACCTAAACACCTGAAAAATCATAAACGAGACAGTGAGCGCTCGAGTCCAAGAGAAGGAAAGTCAAACTCGGCATAGTAGCACAGGGCAGTAAAATAGGAATCCATCTCTCCCCGCCCTGGCCAGAGCGATGCTGCTGTGCCGAGACACGGAGCGTTATTTCCTCTTGTGCTTTTCCAGGGTCCGGCGTGATCCACAGTGATGAGACCCAGATGGGAGATGGCAAAGCTCCCCTTAATGACTGCTGGTGTTTTCCTGCCCGTAGCATAATAGAAGCAGACAGCAAAGATTCTTGTCTTACCACGGGAAGCCTTGACAGCACAGTATTAATCTTGAGGCCAGGATTATTTTGTTATAAACTCTAAAAACACCTTCCAAAAATTACTCATATGGTGTTTGCTTATGCCTGAATGCGAGTACATTTTGGTTGTACAGGTAAGTCCCATATGCATTTTTAATGTAAAACAATCTCATATAAAAATAAGAAAGCTTTCAAATCTAAATATGTGAAATCTCTGTATATAGGATTAAAAAATCTATATTTGTTGTGGGGGGAAAAAAAAGGAAAAGATTACAAAAGACCAAAAGCTCTAGGGTTCAAGCTAATTTTTCATCTTTTCCATGGGGAAAAACACTGGTAAATGTTAAGAAACACCCTTCAAGAACCTTTAATTTGTTTTTCACTCTCCAAGATATAGATTTTCTCCTTCCCATTTAAGTAAAAAAAAATTTCCTGTGGGTTTGTAGAGTCATTTGAGAAAATATATATATATTTGTATACTATTACATGCTCTCTAACGTAGCTTTGATTATGCTGTCAGATCAGCCTAGGCAGAATTTGACTTGTAGCCAGGTCCACTAACTTTCATTATCTTCTCAGGAGGTATTTGTTCCTGTAGATCACATAAATCAATTGCAGGACCAGGTCCTTATTCCAAAATCTTGGTTTCATTGTGGTCAGTGGCAAAATCCCTATTGACCCAGTGTGGGTCAGGACGTTGCCATAAACATCCAGTCTTTTGAAGTTAGTGGGAACAGGATTGGGTCATTTTATATTTGTGGTAGCCTGTGATGTTGCAGTTCTACAATTGGTTTTACTGCTGACCTGCTGTAGAGTTCAGGCAGATACAAGTGGATCCAGCCCTGTTTATCAGCAAAACGCAGAAATAGAATTAGAACTGGAGGTTAACCTGATGTTTTAGCGTGGTCCTAGATCAACAGAGGTCTGAATACACTTTTGTAGGTATGCACACATGTATATAATATGTTTAAGCACAGAAATATGTGGTTTTGTGTGTGTATGTGAGTGCATAAGCACTCTGCAATGAAGAATTTTAGTCACGCTACCAGGGATTTAAGTAAATGTATGATAACTTGCCTTTTCTAAAGTGATCATTTTATACTCATTAATAATTTAGCATCCAAAGTATTCTTTGAGTAAATGTTCAGAAAGGTAAGTCTTACAGTCTCCATTTTACAGATGGGAAAACTGAGGCAAGTTGACAAGAGGCTGATGACGATGGGTCGTTGCCAGCTTTAGAGACAAGAAATTGCCCATGGAACCGTCAGTGGTGGAACAGGGATTTTGAATGCTTTAGCACTCATCAATCACTACTCAGTGCTGGTGTTTCAAAGTGCACTGCTACAACCGGCTGTGTTTTATATTCAGTCAGAAATTGCCATTCTTCTAGAATTTGGCTGTAAAGCTTCAGTTGTTGTAGCAAGTGTGCAATTGCATAGAAGTTATGGTAGACTTACTTAAATAATAACAGCATTTGCTGCCCCAAAGTTATGGCTTTGTGTATGTGGACAGGTCCCTTTGTCCTTGCAAATTGCCATCACCTACTCTCTGCCACAGGAGGGTGTGGATACACATGCAGAATGCCATGGAGATTAAAATGGTGTGTATTTCAATATCTAAGATCGAACCTCATTAAAGAACTTCCTATATCATTTATCAAAGTAAGTCAGAAGGATGTCCAGGGCAGAAGACAGTAGCTAATGACCCCCAATCTTAATTTTTTAACATCAGTTAATACATTTTCTGTTATGCAATGTGCAATTTCTTTGTAGCTCTACATGTCTTAAACACATGTGAAGTGAAAATAAAATATTATTTCCATTAAATGAGGTGCTTTTCTTTCAATTTACATACCATCGGCAAAGTCTTGGCCTCCACATTAATGAGTTCCACTTGGATATTTGGAAGTTGCCTTTAACTTGGCTTTGGCCTCCAGAACTGATCCATGCAAGTATTTGCAGGTGTGTGAGAAAATAAGCTTTACATTTAATGAGTCGTACGCTGCATTTATTATTCTCATCTGTCCATGTCCATTTCTGGAAAGACATTCACCCCATAAATGCTATTGTGGCTGGGATGCTGAGTGGGAATTACAGCGGGTGACAGCAGTCCCAAGCATGGGGCCAGCAAAAGGTCTGCTGGCCACTTTGGAGTATGATGTGGGGCATAAATAGGATTTAAGCAGGACAAAAGGCTTGTGTTGGCATCCAGTGCAATTGCTCGTGTTGGCTGGAGTCAGCTAGGAAGGCAAGACATACTTTAATTTGCAGTAGTATAATCTTAAAGCATGACTATTAATATCACACGTTGTCAACAGCAGCTAAAAACACTGAAGAATGCAAAGTACAGTCGGGTATTGCAATACTTCACTAGGTAATTCGAAAAACCATGCTATAATCTTTGAGCACGAGATGACAAATTCAGGCTTGGATATATGTTTCCATTCATTTTCTTTGATACATTTTTTGGATAGTTGGTTGGTTTTTTGAGTTGGGAATGCCATTTATATGAATGCTCATTATAATTTTTTACAGAGATTTCTTGGAAGGGTTTTAAAAGCACAGCTAAAACAAGAAAATAAACCTCAAGCAAGAACTTTGTCTTCATGCCTGAAGTTATGCCATCAGTGAAGTCAGTGGCAAAACTATGGACTTCAAGTTCTGTAGGATTTGACCTCTGGGCTTTGGAGCTGTGTTGGCAAGAAAGAATAAATAAATCCTGCAAAATGCTATATGAACTTCATAATCTGTGCCTCACTTCTTAGACAGGCTATACAATAAAATATCCTAAAAATCTCATGCTGGCTTTCTCTATTGAGCTAATTTGTAGTCAAGCCAGCTTAGTACATGTTTTAAACACACTGAATAAGCTGAGAAATAGAAAACTGTCAACAGTGTGTATTTTAAGGGCTTGGACCAAAACTTTTCAATGTCAAAGCGCATTGGATCAAACCCTAATAAGCTGATCAATTAGAAACCAGTTTTCTTCAAAATCGAGCCTTGCTTTACTCTTTGTATGAAGTTCACTGTAATGCCAGATTTTTACCTTCCAGAGCACAGGTCTTCGAGAACTGGTAAGTTGGTTTTTATTATCAAAAATAACTTGAAAAAATATTTTTTTTTTTTCTCTCTGTGCCTGCAGAAAGATTAAGAGGTTTTGTTCTGATTAAAACTGAAGGCAAAATATGGAAAAATGTAGGCTAAATTGGCTTGGTTGAAAAATTTAAGTGGCTGACAAGGAGGTGATAATACCCCAAACCATGGCAAACCTTTCGTTCCTGCAACCCCCCCTATAAATAGTCTTGTTAAAATCAATTCTTTCCATCCAAGGCAGCTTGTGGGCAACCATTTTCCCAAGCAGCTTTTTTATCTGCTTGTTTACCCAGAGCCTCCCCGTGCATACGTGCTTTTTGGAAGGTCGGCCCCTGGGGCTCTTCCCACATTTCATTCCCTGCTGACAGGTATCGGAAACTCCCCCCGCCCCTCAACTCTCTCACAAATTCCGTGTGTGCTGGTCAGAGGAGCTGTGAGACGAGAGCCCGACCTCCTCCCTTTCGTCCCCCAGTGTTGTCTGCTAATGGAGCAGCGAGGGACCAAACCCATCCAAGTCATGTGGGCTCGTTTTATCACCCTTGGATTACACCAGCATCCCCAAGAAAGTTGCTGTGAAAGAAGTTGAGCTCCTCTGCACAAGCTGCCTTGCTCTTACTTCATTCCCCATATAACAAAACATGGGGAAAAGGCTGGATCCAGCTTGGAAAAAGTAATCAGTTTTGGTAAAATACATCAAACGTTGATGTTGGGTTTAACCCTCAAATTGTTACTGCAGGTGGAAGATTCCTGGATGTGGGAGATGGATGAGCTGGAGGGTTGTCAACCCAACACAAGTATGCTCATGGGGATGGGGAACGACTTCCCCATCTCCGAAATGCGCCCTTTGTGGCGGAAAGAGGAAAAATCAGGAGCTCTGTGGATGACCATCCAGTTGCCTACAAGCAACATGGGTCCTCCCCCCGGAAAGAAGGCTTGGACCATCTCCCCTCACAAGCTATAAATGTTTCATGTGTTGTGCTAAAACTACATGTGTTTCTAGGACGTATTCACTCCGTGAAGACAGGTGGATGGCATATGTGCTTGTGTTCTTGTTTTACAACTACATATTTATGTTTGAAATCTGAGGATATGTTACCTTCTCCTTCATCCATATTCAATTTATAACTCAGCCAACCGGTGTAAGAAGGACAAGGAAGTAAATATAGTAATGTGACATATTTATTTTTATTTGTTTTATGTGTTTGTGATACTGCAATGTTTTATGTACTTTTCTATATCTGTTTACTATTTTTCCTGGTGTTTCACCGTAAGTTTGATAAGTTTGGAAAATCATATATCTTTCTGGAGATTGAAAATTACTGACTTTCCTCTTGTTTCAGCTTTACTCTGCAGGCTGTAACATTTCTAACTTCCCTGTTAGTGGTGCTTTTTCTTACCTTTCCATGATATTATTTTTAAACTATTAGATATATTTTCCCTTTTTTTTTTCCTTAATGCACTTGGCACTCCCAGACTTTAGGTTTCACCTGCATCCCATATTTATCCCATAGCTTCTTCTCGTCCTTTTGCATATTATTTCTATCTATGATTTTTCTACTTTTGCTGCTGTTGTTGTAGGAACCGGGCAGGTCACCTCTCAACCTCCGGTTGCGTGCAGGAGAGGAGTTTCTCCGGAGGCAATATATGGAAGAGCAGCTGCCAAGTCTGGTTGTCCGGGGGCTTTTGCTGCACCTCTGAGTGTTGGAAACCTTCGAGGCAGAAGCAGCACCGGGGTCTGCACCGGTGAGTGAGGTTTGAGGGGGGAATTGCTGCCCGCAAGGCAACAGGAGCAGCCTTTAAATGTGCCTCGGTTTTTAGCACCACGAGCCGTGTGCAGGTCGATATGGGACTGTTCATCCTGGGAAGGTTTTGCTCATAACTAGGGTTTGTTTTTTTTTTTTTTGAGAGATGTTGTAATTCAGGCAGGCACTGATTCATCAAAACCTTTGACCCCCAGTGCTCCAAGTCAGACCTGACACTAGTTGCAGCTCTTCCTGGCTTTAAAACCGATGAAATGCCATCTCCCACTGGAAAATCGTGGCTTAGGAAGTGTGTAACTGTTTCTCCATGCAAGGAAGGTTCCTTCTTCCCTTTGGACCATACAGAGGATCCCACGTCCTGAGCAGCGTGACTCAGTCTGAAACTCTGTGACTCTGAAACGCCGAGGCAGGTTGTAAATGGGAGAACAAAATTTAAGTTATTTAGAAGTCAACCTCCTCGTATCAAATGACTTGGGATGGTGCTTGAGGCAGGTCACTAGGTACAAGGCCAGTAAGTATGCCAGGACCAGCATTCCCCCAGTATTTGCCCAGTTTAACTGCTCCAGACCAACCAGCTGCCAAAACGCTTGAGCTGGAGCAGCGTCGCAGCCCTGCCGTGCGACAACCACAGAAGATTTCCTGGCATTCATCTTTTTTCTTCAGTTGGCCGCTGTTTTTTTCCCCCCAGAAGCAAAACTGGCCCCCCGACAAATCCATCGCAGGGTACATTACAAAGCCAGGAACATTAAAAGGAGCAAGAGGCAAGCCAAATTGCTTGCAGAAATGAAGATTGTTTGGGTTTTTTTTTGTTTGCCATGGGAAGGCAGAGCTCTCCGTGCTGCAAGTGATTCTTGGTCTGAGGACAAACAGTGCAAAGATGGCCAGAAATAAGGTTGTGGTCAGAAATTTTTATTTTATTATTATTTTTTTTTTTAGTCGGTGCTAATTGTAAAAGCTGCATCCCTGGAAGGTGGCGGAAAGGCTTCCAAAGTTCACTGACTTACCAACCCTGACAGCGATTCTCCTGATAATGGCACAGCAGGTCCACAGTGGCAAAGCCTAATTGACAAAGATCAAAATCTAATTTGGATAACACCAGGAGCCGAGGGGGTCATGCTCCAAATGGTGCTTGAGCCACAACCAGCCGTGTTTGTCATTTCACGGGGAAAATGCAAAAAAAAGATCATTTCAGGTCCCCAAATGAGAAAGATGCCAATAATATTGAAAATCATAGGCAGGAAGAGGGCTTGCTCCTGGGGGTGCAATTACTGTGGCTGTGATATGAAATGATAAAAAATATTAAGGAGATTTTAATGTTGTAACGAAGGGTGGCCCTGCACTGGGCATGAATAGGGAAGGAAGATCCTTTGGGCACCTAGATGAAAAATAATACAAGCGTAGCTATTAGCAGAGCCCTTCATGCCAGCGTCTATCCCATGCGTCACTGGGATGAGCATTTCCTTACCTGGAATATAGGTCGCTTTTCCTCGTAAGAAGCAGGCATCTCGTTGTTATTATTATCTATTAATTCCTTGAAAGGAACTTGCCTAATCTGGTCCCTGGCTTGAAATTGAAAAAAAAAAAAATAGAATAAAAATAAGCCAAGGGTCTTTGTACCATCCTTTTACCGTTTTCTGGGGTAAGAGGCTGTGGGCAGCGTGTTCCACCAGCTGTGCCCTGCATCTGGTCCGACTCTGACAAACCGAGTTAGGATGACCAAGGAGATGAAAGGCTGACATTCACAGAGAATTCCTGAAGTCTTTTTATGTGTATTTCAAGGGCTTTCCCCCTCAAAAAAAGTCTAAAAAAGATAGATGAAAATCCGATAGGATTCTTTTTTATGCTCAATGTCATTTGCTAGCAATAAAAAGAATTTTTCTCTAATTTCTAATTCTATGATTCTATGACATTTTAAGTAAATCTTGCAGCCCTCTTTACACTTTCTAAAGGGAGAATGCCGTATTTGACTTTTCCATCTACTCTTTACCAGCTTCTGTGGGATTTTATTTGCCCCTCATCTCCGTCTGTGAGTTGGATTTCACTTTCCCATCTATAATTTGCAAATCACAGTAGAAGATAAATAATTTCAAGACTTTCCTCTGTGTTGGGACTGAATTCACGCGTGTGGTGCAACTTGGTGAAGGCACCAGGCAGCTCCTGGCCATTGGGGCTGTAGTATTCATGGAGATTATAAAGTGTATGATAAAAAGGTTTGACAGAAGAGATTTTCATGAATAAAGGAAAATTATTTCATAACAGACAGCAAGAAGGAGGGCACTAGGAGGAAAACTGGGCCTGAGCTGCGAGGTAACCTGAGCTCCGGGCTGGTGATCCATTTGTTTTCCATTTTGAGTTTATGAAAGGATTTAGAGAGATTCCCAGAGCTCTTAAGTGACTTAGGAGCGTGAGGTCCATTGACTCAGCTTTTCAAACAGAGAAATGAGTTCAAAGCACAAACCCTGGTGCGTTCGTGCTCCCACGCAACTCACAAAACACAATCCCATTCTAACGCTTTATAGAAAAAATAAATATTAATAATATAAATTAAAGCAAAGAGGTTCATGCGTCCGCTTTGGCAGCATGAAATTGTTTAGAGGATGAATAAAAGGATGGCAATGAAACGATTCCTGCCGCTGGCCGGCACTCTCGGTTTTGGTAATACTTCAGTTTTGCAGCGATTTGGCAAACCTCTTGTAAACGGTCCAACAACGCTTCAGTGCAGCCTTGGGAGAGCAGCAATCTGTACAGCACATTAATTTGGCACGTTTAGCAGCCCAGGTCTAGCTCAACTCAGAGGTAGCATAAAAGACTTCTTATACTTACTGTTCCTGGTCAGAGGTTAAAGCCATTGACAGGCAGTGTTGAAAAAATGGCAATATCGCACACCGTCTCGTCCAAGGGGCGGCGTTTCCCCATGCTGACCAACACCAACACTAAAAAAGGCAGGAAAAGAAGAGGTTTATCTCTACTTTTTCATGACCTATGCATTTTTTTTCCTCACTGTAGTTTCCCATGAACCAGAGGGCGGTGGTCTGGACAACACAGGTTAGCAAGAGGCAGGAGGTGGGTTCTCGGCGTGACCCAGCATTCATCGTGCTTGTCAAGGTACCGGTGAGACTTGAAGATTCTTTTCATGACAAAAAAATGAATGATTTTTATATTCTCAGAGGTGAAATCAAACCAATCCCATTAATTTCAATTAAAATGTTACCTGTCTCAAGCTATCTCTTTTTTTTTCACCCTCAAAGACTGTTTAGGGATGGGAAAAATGAAATATTAATGCATTCTATAAATAATATGTGTGAGGTCCATGGGGACACAGAACCCCCACATCATTAGTTAAATTGATCTTCCTCTTAGACTTTGCAGGAAATCGGGGGGTTGTGTGGCTTAGTTTTCAGGAAAAGCGGTCAAACCTGGGTCTGAACCGCTGCGTATTAGATATGGAGCTGAGGTTTCTCCTGCTGCTCCTTTTTTATGGTCATTTTACATATTGTCTCATGTCAGAAGTTTCAGGACGGGCTCTGGTAGTTTTCACAATGACTCTTACTCATGCGGTGAATTCTGCTGTTGTTTTCACATATCTAAGGGATTGCAGGATTGTGACCTTTAATAGGAAATAAGGATCAAAGCATGATTTGTTTCCACTGTGGCTAATTACTTGCACGTCACGATTATCATCTGCAATTATAATTTTAAAAATAATAATTATAATTTCTGTAATTCTCTCTCTCACTGCTCCAAAGACAACTTTTTGTCTGATTCTTATTGACATTTTAAACATGGTGTAAGTAGCTTCACAAAAAGCAGGATTTCACCTGATTTCTGCAGGAGCCGTTGTGGGGGTAGCTCAGCCTGTTTCAGTTCCCTCTCAAAAATAAAGCACAGTGTGGTCCTTCCCTCCTTCTCCTGAATGCAGCAAAGGAGCTGCTAAATCTAGAAATCTTTTTCCCTTTTTTACTTTTTTTATAAAATTATTTTTGTAATAACATAAAGTCACTGCATGAGCAACCAGCAATGTTTATTAATAGAGATCTCCAATTTTGGAGTCTTTGGTAAATTGAGAACATACTGAGAAAGAATCTTATCGCTCAAATCATAGGAAATCCATTTCCAAGTTGTCTGTTTTTCATCAAATTAAAATTAGTTTCATGGGAATATGAGAAGGTTTTTATAATTAGATAATGGAAATTTGCCTAGGTTATCTTCCACTTATTTGGATGTAACATAAATAACAAGAATGTCACATCATGCCAGTATTTACTCATCTAACTCAGCACAAATCCTGGGTCAAGTAAAAAAAGATTTGAAAACATTTTAGTGCTTGTTGCTTAGAGACTATTTTTAACCACTGGAAGGATCTCACTCAAATCCACGGTTGCACAGTGAAAAATCTGAAAATTGTCTCAAAGTCTTCGCTCAGGTAAAACATTCCCAAGAGTTATCCATCAAGTGACTGAGAGTCATGTTCCCCTTCCTCAGCCGGTGCAGAAACGGGATGGGAAATCATTTGGACATATTTCTCCCTTTCAATTAAATCTAATCAGAAAGAAGTAATCCTTGCTTTTGAAATTGTTTATTTAAAGCATTATGATCATCACTGCTTTCTGCCTTATCCATGCTAGTATTGAATACTGTACCTAAATGGTTTTGGTGAAAATCTGTGACGTCTGGAGCCTGTCCCATGGTTGAGAGGTTCTGATGATGTCTCCTTGAAGGATTTATGACAACTATTTCCCTACAAACTGCAAAGCGGGGTAGTTGGAAACCAGATCAATGACCAAAGGTAGGAAAGGGAGTGTGGGTGACGCTGATAGAGAACCAAAATAGTGCTTTCAGGTATGGTTTTATTTTTTCACTCAATTAATAACAAACAGACGAAGGGCTAAGTTCTGCTGTTGGGGAGGCGCAGGGGCAAAACTCTCAGGGACTCTGCAGGTCAGCGCCCAGTGAAAATCAATGTCCAGCCTCTGTGGTCTCTCATATATGAAGTCTAAAATCACTTCAAACATAATGTCCAGCTGGGTAAAATACCGTGGGTTTGCACATACTTCTCTCAGGCATTAATCCTCAGGTGCTATTTTTGTGACCATTTCTTTTCAGGTGCACTAAATTCATTGCCTGAAAACCAGGAAATATCCCAGTGTTACCCCACACAACTGCCATGGGAAGACTTTCCTTCTGGAAAACAGCTGAGAGCTGGAATTCTTATAGGAATATCTTGTAGATCTCAATGAACCCATTCAGCTCTTTGAATACACAGGGAAAATTCTGTATCAGTGACTGAAGAGACACTAAAATTAGATAAGACCAGGAAAAGAGCATGTCCTGCATCATAATTTTCAGAGGAGCTTGAAATAAACATATGTAAGCAGATTTTAGGTAGTATTCAACACCCGTCTGTTCATGCTGGTAAGACTGAAGAGCTTTCTCACAGGTTTTGCATACCAGGAGTTGTCATTCCTTCTTTATCCCTATATAGACTGGCAGGCTTTTATATATTAACCGCTGATTGTTTTTGTCTTCCTTTAAGAAATGCAATCCCTGCAAACTCATCCTCTCTCAGTGTGTGTTCTGCACGTGGAAGCAGAGTCCTTGGCAAACCAGCGCATGGAGAATGCAAAACCGCACGGGTAAGTGTTGCTGCACTGTTAGAGGCAGCTGGGGTATAGTCTTCTCATCTTCCCCCAGTGTGAATCTCAAAAATTAATGTATTCTATATGCTTCTCTCCCCCATGTTCTATTTATTTATTTTTTTTCCCCTTGCCCTAAATTCTGCGTGCCTACCCCCCGGACACAGGATCGGTGAGAGAGGTTTAAAATTAGTGCCTACAGGCAAAGAATTTCCCACCCTGTGCCTGCATGATGCTCCTAACGATCCCCAGTCTGGAGCCAGGGCTCGGGCCGGGGAGGAAAGGGGAGCTGGTGGCAGTTGCTGAGTTGTGCCTGACATCTAATTACGTCCTAGACCTTGGCAACAGCTTAGAAGATAACCTAGCTCTTGCCAATCATCCTGGAAGGCTGCTGCTTTTTCTCCTCCATGCCTTTAGAGGCTTCCACAGCCTTTGCCCCCCCTTTGAACACTTTTTTTTTTTTTTTTTTTTGCTGCCAGGTACCTGGTGGACTTGTGATTTTCTTGGAGAAAGAGCCCTTTTGGGTCGTGGGAATGTGCACTTGTTCCACTTGTACGCCTATTGTGTGGCTTCCCCAGTTTTCTCTGGGAGAGCAGGAGGAGAAGGGGAAAAGGGTTTGCAGCAACTGTAGAAAGTTGCATTTCTGGCCTTATAATACAGCTGTCATCTCTCAAGCAAATACAATTACCTGTTTCCTAATTAGGACAAGTTTGGCTGAGATTATATGAGTCACTGGGAAGTTATATTCTATCATTTACCCCAGAATAGCTCTATAGTTTCATAAATGTTTTCCCTACAGAGTAGACCTTGAATTTATGATGAAGGTCGTACAACTCCCGCTCTTGAAGAAGGCATGAAGGAGGTGGGGGCTGCTGCTCTCCCCTGCCTGGGGTAGCTTAACAGGGGCTGATCACCAAGGCATTTGGCAAATAACTACGTAAAAGAGGAATAAGTGTAAAACAAAGAACGATATAAGGAATAAAAATCTCATTATCCAAAAAATAAAGAAAAATGGGATGAAATTCCAGCGCGAGCTTCCAAAAAATACATTTAAAAAAATAGCTTTTTTCACCCCAGGGTGGAATTTTATTACGGAGACCAGAAGTTCTTACAGGCAATCTTTTGTGAATACCAGTAACCCATCTGATATTCCAGGCTAACGTGTTACCATACCAAAAAAAAAATAAAAGAAACAAAGAAAGAAAATCAAGTCTTTGAATTGATAAAACATCTAATAGTAGGAAAATATTATGGGTTTAGAGGAAATTGTAATAATGTCAGATTTTTTGGGTGTTTTCCACCAAACTTTTGGGTTGTGGCTTCAAAATATAGGCGACAATATGAAGCTTACATTATTGCTTTCTTGGGGATCAAATAGGACTCCTGCGCTTGTGTGTGCGATTTCAAGTCTGCTTGCTGTAAGTTTTTTCTTTCTTTTTTATTTGTTTTTCCATCTAGAAGCTATTTTAAGCACTTTAGTGCACATTGAGAGGGAAAAACTTGGTTAAAACGCTGATAGCTCCTCCTTTTCCCCTTGTTTACAGCTAAGAGACAAGTAAGTTATATTGGTTTGGACATAGTTTAACAATTGTTTCAGTTAGTTTTGCCTTTAAACTTCAAATTTACTCTTTTATTTGCTCATTTGCTGGGGTGAGTTTTCCTTACATGGTCAGCAAAGAGGGAAACAAAGTAAAGTATTATTGAATAACTAAGAGAGACATGTATTATTTAGTGGCTCTCTATTCCAGAGATATAGAGAGACAGTTTTAAGAAAGGAAATTCATAAAGAAAAGTAAAGGGCATATACCAAAAAAAAAAATTGACATATCACATCTGAGCTATTCCTATTTCTCTTTCTGATGTGCCATTCACCATTGAAGAAAACAGGGAGAAGGTTGTGAAAAGTAGGCGTTATTTGACTAGATCTAATCGTCAATAAATAATTGTGTTTTAATTAAAATATGTCGTGTCATTCTGAGGTTCCTATAGTACATGAGCATGAAAATGAATGAATGCATAATGCAGTAATAATTAAAATTACAGTTTCCCAACTCTTAAATTTAAATGCTTGGCAATTAACTGCCTGATAAATCTCACTTTTCTGTGTGTGGTTTTTTTCTTTCTTTCTGGGAGTGTTAAGTAGTCCTAATTGCTGATTGCACATTCCTCCACTGTTGACAGTTTTCTGTTGCGTGTGTCAGATACAACTTGCTCCAAGTATTGCTTTATCTTTGCAGGAAAGTCAAAGATGTTGCATTTCACGTTTATTAAACGGAGAGGTCATGAAGTCTTAAAGCCTCAAAGGTACATCCATAAGTCCAGAGGGATGGGGAGCTCAGTGTCTTGGCCAGAGGTGGGTTGCTGAGGTTGGCTCTGGGAGCAGCAGTTGTGTCATTTGGGCTGTTCTTGAGTTGTTGGCTGCAGTGCTTGTACCTTTTAGGCAAATTTAATGATGGGTGTTCTCTGCTTGGAGCAACCTGGTCTGGTGGGAGGTGTCCCTGCCCAGGGCAGGGGGTTGGAACTCAATAATCTTTAAGGTCCCTTCCAACCCAAGTCATTCTGTGATTCTGTATCTGTCATAGCTTAGTGTAGTTGGTCCCCTTGCTTTAGAAGGTGAATGAATAGGTTGGCCATGATAGCTCCTTAAAAGAGCAGATGTTAGGGTTACTTCTAATATAGGCTATGTTTAATCTTCTGACCTACAAGGAACTCCTCAATGCCTGGGACCATTACCAGAAGGATATAAGGATATCCATTAGGATTATTTTCATGTTTTAAATAAAGATACTCATTATACAGGGATAAGTTGGAGAGAGGCTTTCTTGAGATCGATGCTGTTCCTTACAAACCATGCTCTAGCTGAAAAATTAACAAATGAGTCATAAGATAACGTGAAACTGGCTGGTGGCACAGGCTTGCTGTGACAGCTCTGTGATGTGGGGTGTCTTGGGATGCACAGGTCCATCTGATGTGCTCTCTCGGGTTCAGAGCCTGCTTTTTAAGTTTTCTCATAAACGCCTTGTTCTTTGTCTAACAATGAGGAGACCAAGGGAAATGCATCAGGAAGAGGTAAAAAGCTGCAAAAGGCATTTCCAGAAACACTCTTCCATTTGCATTTTGAATGGGGTCATCAGGCTGGCATAGCATTAATTGAACTGAAGGTAAAGGCACTGGCTAAAAATGTTTTCTGCGTTTGCTTTGGAGGAGCAGGGAGAGAGGGTTGGAAAGGATTCAAGGTGAATCACGAGGCAACGTGGCCCCAACACAGGACGTGTAAACACACAGAGATCACACAGGACCCCACAAATGCGTTGAGACAACTGCAGTTTTGGAGACAACAAACTTGATGAGATCTTGCTTAGATCTCTGTCAATTTTCCGGGGAAGAGCGGGACCGTGAGAGCAGTCATTTCCTTAAACATTTATTAAACCCCTTCCCTGCAGATGTAACATTTCCCATGTTTTCCCCTGCACTTCACAACGCATCTCAGTGCTCACGGCGTGAACTTTACTGGGACTGATTTCTTTAGTGGATGACTGGAGGTGAGCCAGAAGGCAATGACTTCCAGGCATCTCCCCCGACATGCCCCCAAGCCCACCCCACTGCCGGTGAGCGCCCGTGCAAGGGCTGGGCTGGAAGAGCTCGCTCCGAGTGCTCTTGTCACCAGGGTCTTGCAAATTCATAGCATCTTTGGACATTTTTGAGTTGATAAAGGGAAAGTCAAGTTGAAAAAAAAGGGAAAGACATTTCAATTCTGTAAATGAGTTGTTAACCCATCTTGGCATCCTGCTGCATACTACTGAAATCTCCTGAAGAATTAATTTACGCAATTTTTCTGCCTGTTGACTATTTCAGATCAGCTGTGTTTCTCAATTCCAACTTAGTATCCATTCTCTGGACTGTGGCTTTGCTTATTTAAGCCACACAATGACTTCTTGGCCCCAGATTAGATAATTTAATCCTCACAATTTGTCCCAGGTAAGGTTGAGGTGCGGTCCCTCCAGCTGGGATTTGGAAAGTCAGCAATTAGAGGCGCAATTCTGGTTTCTCGTTGATGCCTCTTCCACAGGCAGCCGGGAGAAGAGAAGCAGCTTTAGGTGGAGGTTTCTCATCCTGAAGATGCCTTGAATCTCCCTCCGGAGAGAGCCCTCTCCCTTCCCTTGTCCCCACCAGCAATGAAAACCCCAAGTAGTAGAGCACAAGCCTTGTGCACAGAAAAAGAAACTAGGGAATCTAAATCCCTCATTTCTTGTTCTTGGGGACAAGATTTTTTGCTGAGCAATTGCTGTCTTTGGCCTGATTTTTAATTTTTAATTTTTTTTTTTTTTAAGTGAATATGTGCAGACTGCAAACAAAACCAAAATTTTTTACAAAAATTGAGTGAAAAACTGCCACCAATAATTTATTGAAAAAGTAATTCAGGTTAATTACAAAAATAAAGTTAGTGTGTTGGATTTGGTTTGGTTTTGTTTTTGTTTTTTTTTAAAGGTTTGCCTTCTGTTTCTCCATCCATATCTTGTAGCTGGAACACAATTTTAAGAATTTTTGCAGCTATGGGGACTAGTGATTTCCTTGTTTATCTGAAACAAGGTTCTGATTCTCATTTAATCACCAGTTTCTTTAATCGTTGCTTGTGAAACCTGAGGCTTTAAGAAAATCTCCAGCCTCAGTCAGACTTGCTATAACATGATGAAAGTTGGCAACTATTAAAATATTTGCAAATATTTTTTCTTGCCAGTTTTTTCTCGGTTCTGCTTGCAGCCGTCAACAGGGGACCTTTTTGAGGTATAACTACTCCCTATGTAAAGTCTTCTTGAGCCTGGCTCAGAGCGGGTGCACGCACACGCAACTGTATTGACTTCAGCAATAAAAAAGAAAAACAACCCAAAACCCAGATGTCATTTTAAACCCTTAAATATACATGGTTTTTGGTTTTGTGCTACTTAAACTTTTTATTTACCTATTTTGCCCAGGGAAGTTGTTGATGCCCCATCCCTGGAGATGTTCAAGGCCAGGCTGGAGGGGGCTTGGAGCCAGTGGGTCTACTGGGAGGTGTTGGAACTTGATCAGCTTTAAGGTACCTTCCAACCTAAACCATTCTCTGATTTTCCTTCCTCTTTAGGTATTTTTAAGTGGGGGAAAAATGACATTTTGAAACTGAAAGTGAGGAGGCCACATTAAAAGAAATAGAATTAAATATTTTATAATTTTGTACATGGAACACAATTTTGCACACTTTATAATGAAAAATGTTTATACTGGAATATTGCTTTCTATTTTGGAAAACACCTCCCACTGAAGGTTTCTAAGCGCAGGGACTCTATCGAGCACCCGGAAAATACTTATTATCAAATTGCTTAACAATCCCAGCTTGGTTTTTTGCACCACATGATGTTTTCCTGTTGAATGAATGGCTGTGCAAGGATGAGATGGAGCTGGAAGCGGGATATTGGCAGGAATGAGGTGGATGCAACAAAGCGAGGGGAGAACCATGGGGTTATTAAATATACACAGTCTTTTCGGGCAATGTTTCCAGACATGTGCTTAAATACAGGGAAAGATAATAGCTAATGCTATTGTAGCCCTTGTTTGTAAATGATTTTTCCGAGTGTTTGTCTCTCTTGTACTAACTCTTCATATCTATTGCATCAATGTGTGGCTTCTAGGATAAAGGATGCCCCAGAATTAGTGGGTAATCACTGATTTCTGGGGCACACCATCTCCTCCACCTGCATTGATGTTAATTTGGAAAAAAACACTGTTTTTTTTCCACTGGGACCTGGGTTGGGATGTGGATGAGGACAAACTCCTCCAAGTGTCCCTGTGTGATAGTGATTCAATTTCTGGGTGAAAAAGGTAATGACTGGAAAGGATGGGGTTTAAAAGCATCCTATGGCTTAATAGAAGTGTTGGTGTAAAAATGAAGGAGGGTTTTCCCTGCTGGGTGTGGGTGGTGGGTTGGAGTTGAGGGTGTTTGTGTTTGTAAACAAGTAAATGAAATAAAGTAAAGCACAGTTAGGGTCAAATGAGAGATGCTGTAAAAATGAGGCATTTGGGCTCCTTCTTTATTTCTCTATGTGAAGAGAAACTTACAGCAAGTCAGAAGATGACTCTCGGAGGGGCCGATACCACCACAAGGATGCTGAAAGCATGTGAGGAATTGAAGTGTATCTTCTCTTTCTGACTTCTGCACCAACCACAGAGATTTTTATATTAAAACCGGTAAAAAAATGTAGCTAGAATTAGACTGATGAGAAAATGCAAATTCATGACACAAAAAAAGAAAAACAGCATAAAAGAGAAAAATACCCTGATAGTTTACAAGGGGAGGGATGGCTCAAGGGCTTTAATGTTTTTTTTAAATAGAAATACTGCATTTTATTTCCATTCTTTGCAACAGGAGCATTGCTTCAGAGCTGGAGGTTTTCTGATGTCCAGGACAATGTGATATCTCAGAAGAGTTTATAGTGGGAGTGTGGTTAGCCCACCCCCTCTGCCTGTCCTGCTCAGTGGTCTCCTTCAAGCCCAGGTGGGCAGCTCTTGGTGGCAACGGGGTGGACACAGGCCTGGAAATGTGGCCTGGAAATACCTTTTTCCGCTGATCTTGGGCCATTCCGCCTCTCCTTTCTCCCTGGAGATTTACTGCATTAAATTTTCTGTTTTGTCTAAAGGCTCTGAACAAAGGGAGATTTGTAGAAGATTTGTATGAGGCAAGGGCTCATATTTGGTCTATATTTCAGAGAGGTAAAATAAAACGCTGAACCTAGTACGGCTAAACCGCTGTGGGAGTTTTCCTGGGTACCGCTGGCATATTTCTTTTGTGATCTTTCAGGAGGTTAAGGGTGAAGCTGGAGCTATATGAAGAACAATTTGTTTGCTCTTAACAGAGGCAAAGACAGATGAAGCCGGTGAGTACAGCTCCTGGGTCTTTCAGCCGTTTGTTTTTGAACCTCATTCCGTGCCCGTCCCGATGCAGCCCGTGCTCAAGTTCCCTTCACTCCTTTGCATGATGCTCTTGAGCTCACTTTTGTCTGCAGATCAGTAAAACTTCCTAAAAATAGTAATTGCACTGGTGTTGTGAGATGATTTATATATCCTGAACATAAACTCTTCATGACTACATACATCTTTACTTGTAGATACATAAAAAGTGTGGGGTAAATTTATAAATCTGGACAAACTGGCCTTAAAAAGGTTTGTTACTGAAAGCAATTAATTTCTGTCATCATCCTGTCTTATAAATCTCTTTTTTATTTTTTTTCTATCCACACATCCCATGAAAGGTTGAACAATAGCCTTAGTTTATATTGATTTTTATTTTTTTGTTCCAAATGTGCAGCACAGTGGACAGGAATTTCATCAGTGGAGATAGATGCTGTCTTCCCAGCTTCATGTTGTAGATGGTACAGGAAGGCTTCTTTGGACAAGAAAAAAGGTAATGTGTTTTTAGTTGCTGTCTCTGTACTGTCTTTGCTGCCATAAAGGACTTCTTTCCACTTAGTTCAGAGGGCAAGATGGACTGATCACCTCTCTATTACATGCAGAGGTCCATGCTTGGTGGAAGCTGCTGGGGATAAAGGACCACTTTGCTCAGCTGGGGCTTTCCTGCTGCCGGGGAGAGTGTGAGGTTTTTCATGGTTTGTTCTGTCAGTAAAAGTTGGGGGAAGAAGGAAAAAAAATAAAATAGTTACTATTCACTAATTAACTGTAATAATATCATTTAGAATCACTGCCTGGAAATATAGTGGCTTTGGCCCTGTGCCAGGATCTACTATGTCTGGCTGCTCTCTTTCATGTGGCCACGCATCCATTTTGAGACCTGACAGGGATGATCAGTTCTTAAACATTTAATTGCTGCCATTGTTTTACTGAAGGAATTTTATAGCCTTGCGTAGCCAGCTAATATCTCACAGCAGCTGCTATTGATCGCAGTGATTTAGGTGTTTAGAAAAAAATTAAACTTTGTAACTGCAATTTTTTATTATTCTATGTAACTCCTTGCTATCAAAAGGGCTTAGAAGAAGTTGAAACATCAACACTATAGAAACATCCATGTGACCAATCAAATATACTCCATATTTTGCCAGGTTTCCTGGACTGTCACATCTGCCATCACCACCTGTGATAATTTTCCTCCTCTTTTTTGCGCTAAATAATCAATTGCAATATTCTGTTGTTTTCCCTCCACACACACTCGTTTCTTGCAACTGGTTAGTGATTTTTGAAAACATGGGCAAGGAAGTGTGGGAACCATGCAGGATTTTGAGCGCAGCAATGGTCATCATGGAGACCCATAGACCCAACTGCACAGAGCTGCTCTCCAGCAGGTGTGTCATTAACAAAGGGTGACCCTGCATATGTGAATGAGAATTTACTCAATTACCACATGTGTAAGACTGTTATATTCTGTCGCAATCAAAATGGTCTCTCTTGGAGCACTGGATGTTGGTAATATGCAACGAGCATCTTTGTGGGATCCTCATTCCAAGTGATGAAGGATCAGACAGACCCAGACAGATCAGTCAGACAAGGGCTCTAGTCTAAATCTTCCCTCTTTTAGTTTAAAGCCATTACCCTTTGGGCGATCAGAACAGACTCTGCTAAAAAGTCTGTTCCCATCTTTCCTGTAGGCCCCCTTTAGGGCCTGGAAGGGGCTCTAAGGTCTCCCTGGAGCCTCCTCTTCTCCAGGATGAACAAGCCCAACCCTCTTAGCCTGTCAGATGTCATGTCTATCTAATGTACCAATGCTGCCTGAATGATTTGGGCTGGTAGTTATCATTACTCATTGAGCACCTCTTCAGTGTGTCCCTACTGATGATTTTAAAGACCTTCATTAGGGAGGCATCAGCAGGGCTTTAGCCTGAACCCCTGTGTGCCCTCGTTTGCCTCCTGTTTGTGCCAGCATCGACACAAGGAGCTGTTAAACCACCCTTGTTTCCAGGGAGAAAAGTGGAAATGTCAGCGTCGGTGGCTTTTAAAGGCAGGAGCAGAGCAGAAAGGGCAGGGACAGGAGTGGAGCAGACATTTGCCCTCATGGGGTTTAGTAAAGCCTGATCATAGACCCCTCTTACATGAATATTTTAAAAATAGTCATCTCTTTTATATGCCATTAGTTAAGAGGTGCTACTGGAAGCATGTGCTTTGAGATAAAAGGACAGCCCTAGTCCAGCCTGTTTGTGAAAGAAGGGGTTTTTTGTGTTTGTGGAGAATTTACCCAAGTGGTCTCTGGAAATTCAGGTTCCAAAATCTGTATTCTATTTGCTCCCTTGTCCTTGCAGAACATTGCTGGGGTTCTTCAGCACTTGCTGAAATACAAATGTCACATTTGTTGTGTATTTTAAGAGCTTCTATATCCCAGCACAGCCAAAGGCTTGCCTTAGACCTCAGTGAGATATGTTTTCTTATAAAGCATAGGAACTATTTGCAGTGAAGTTGGACTTAAAAGCAGGATTTTTAAATTTTTTCACTTTTTTTTGACTGGCGCCTGTTCTAGGATGGGGGACAGTACATAGGAAAGTGCTGAAAGAATTTGCACTTGTTAATTCAGCTCCATTTTGTATTGGCCAGGCCTAAATTTTAGTGGTGCTGCATGACTCTTTGCTATAAAAGGGAATTTTAGTATTGTTCTTGGTCTTAGGAAGATTCATAAGGGCATCTATGTATTTGCTTTTTGAAGATACTAAAGTTGCATAAAAACTGAGCGTTATGACAGATTTTTGTACGTAGAAAACTATTCAGGAGATTATGTTATTAAAAAAGGACAAACCTTAAAAATAAAAAGTCCAAGATGTGCCTTGGTTGAGCTTTTAAACATATGACACATCCCCTAAATATGTCACATTTATTTTTATAATATTATAAATAAAAAGTTGAGTGCGAAAAAAATCTCTCTGCTGTACTTGGGAGCACAGCCTCTGCCAGCAAAGGTCTCTGCAAATAGCAGAGTTCCAAACTGCTTGGGATCTCTCCACCACCCGCCTGGAATGAAGAAATACATTTTTATGTGTACATTACATAAAACATATATAGGTATTCCTCCATGTATCGTAAATCCTACTGACTGTGATATATGTCAAGCAGATGCCAAAAAATTCAAAAAAAAATCTACCCGTTAAACCCCTTGGCTATTGTTTTTTAATGCTGACATATAGCGATATGTGCTTTAGGGTTAAGTTTTTTGGCTTGGGAATTTTCAAACGACCACTTTTGGACCGAAACCCTACAGTTTATTGAAGTGGGTTTTTCATGAGAAGAGGTCAGTTTTTATAAATCTTCTTACTTAAGGAAAGAGTTGGAGTTGTCCAAAGGTCCTTTTTCTAGGTGTCAATAGAATTTTGGATTCTAAACAACTTTTTCTCTTTTTGTTTAATACTGTTAATTTGTAGAAAAATGGAAAGAAATAGTTTTGGGCAAAAAGGAAATTTTTGCCTTTGTGGACTCTTCCTCTGTTATTTTCTTAATTCCACAACAGCACAGGAAACAATGCTATGGGAGTAGGAAAGAACTGGTCTTTGCTTCTCCAGCCTCGATTCTTATCCGGAAGACTGAGGAATTTTTTGAGTTTATTCACTTTTTAACCTGAAAAAAATAAACCGTAAGTCTCTTTAAATGAGATTCCATTTGTTGCAAGTTCCACACAGTTTTGGGTTGAAATCATGTGTTATTTGGTATTGCTATGTTCATTTTTATTTGGCTACATAGCCCAATTACCCTGTGCATAGCTCAGTTTTTCTTTTTCTTTTTAATTCATCCCTGGAGCCTCCTCTCCCCCCAGGGCTGTGTCATCACAATAAATTGTGGCCCAGTGAGGTGTCACTCCTCGCTCTGCCTACACCCCTCTCTCTCCAATGATTTTGGGAGGCAAAAGCGAACAGAGTGTGGTCACAACTGGGGTGAACACATTTGAATTGGGAAAAAGGCTTGTGGAAAAAAATATTGTGCTGATTTTCTATCTCCAGTGCCCTCATGCTTTTCATTTTAGATGCTCAGAGCATTGTTGTTATCAGAAGGGGAAGAGGAGTGGCTCCTATGTAGTTTCTCTTTATTACGTTGGTGTTAATGGTAATAATATTTTGTATCTATACAACATTGTGGTCATAATATTGTGTATTCACTCTATTTTTGACAGCAGAGCAGTCACAGAGGAGATGGATGAAGAAGCAGCACATCCCACCAAAATGCAGGCAGTGAAGGGTTTCCTGTGGGACCTCTGACCTTCTGGACACTCATCCACACCATTCACACTTACTTCTCTGGAATTGCGGTTGGTTTAATCAAGTTAACTCCAAATGTGTTTAAACTGCTAATGCACTGGGTCATTGATTTTAACAATGTTCTCTCTACTATGCTTAATTATTGTACAAGCTGGTATTTAAGAGCACAGTTCGGATGGCAGGTTGTAATGACGCCTTCGTAGATCATAATAAATGAAACAACCCAGTAATGGTTTGTACAGGACTTTAGCAAAGAAGTTTTTTATGGTGAGGAGAGAGATCAGCTCACAATAAATTGTGAGTGTACACGAGCATGGAGTGTACACCACGATCTTGGTGGCAAGGTGTGATGCCAAGTGACAAGTGTGTGGCACTGTGGCCTCCTGGACACTGATGGTCTTTACCAGTAGTTACAAGAGGAAAACAAAACCAGGTGAAATGGAGTTAGGCTGAAAGAAGCAAACCAAAACAGGGCTACCAAAATATTATCAAGATCTTCACAGGTGCTTCAGCATCGCTTCTGTATGCAGGAAGGTGGGACCATCCTGGTGGTGGCAGGAGGTGAGGGATGCTCACTGAAAGGCTGAGAGCATGGTGCATGGAGCTAACAGGAGGAGGACCAGCAGGAGCTGTGTCTGCTTTCCCCTTCACCTGGTTGATGTCAGTGGAAACATTCCTCTTTTCTCTCTTGCTTCACATCACCCTGATTTTTGAGAAAATCCTGCTTATCTGCCTTCTTTCTTGGACCTCAGAAGGGAAGGTACTTTAGCATTCTGGCACTGCTGGATGAGGCTGAAAAGGGGTATGATGGAAAGTGTCAGATCTGAATTCTTTTGGAAATTAAGCTATTTCAGATAACCAAGGACTTGGTGTTTGAGTACCAGGGAGCGTGAAGGACTCAGTTGTTGTTGTATTTTGTTTTGTCTATGTTGACTGTGTTGATTTTATTTTTTTTTCCATGGAGGTTTTACATCCAATAAGCTTGGTGGCGGCTGCTGCTTGAGTTTGTTTTGGAATTTGTTTTATTTTGTGTACAGGGATTTGTAAGGGATTTTTGTTTTCTTGCATGACAAAGATTCAGTTGAGGTCGGGTTTGGATGCTGATGCTGCAGTAGGAGGAGCAGAGACAAAATGCTTTGGGAAGGGGAGGGCTGGAAGGAAAGCGCATTCCTTCCACCTTCTCCTTTGTAGTTTCTATTTTTTGCCCCATCTTGAGAGAGATTAATTCTAATTTATGCACCTTCAGGGTCAGTGGGTGGTTGGCTCCGCTTTGCTCTGGGACTGTTGGCAAGCGGGGGTTTCTCCCAGCCCTGGTGCAGGTGGGGGTGTCCTGGATGCTCCTGGTTGGGGGTGAGCAGGAGAGCAGATGTGCCCCACATCCAGCAGCCACCTCTGCTCTGCCCGGGGAGAGCACGACGCTGTTTATCCCACCGAGTACTCGTGGGTTTGTTTTAATTTTCCTATTCCACCGGGAAACGCGATACAATATATGTATGACATGAGCCTCTTTGTATTTCTAGATTAGAGCAATATCATAGGAACAAGAGGGGATCGATGCTTTCATGAACAGGCTCCGCGTCTTACAGGGGTGCAAAGGTGAGGCCAAACAGTTTTAGCATAAACAGCTCTGTGCTCTCCTGAGATACCAGCCGTGCCTGAAAAGCGAGATATTTCTTACACATAGTGTGAAAAATTGCTCCGCTCCTAGCTTAGAAAATGCTTGGTGAGGGTGCACAGGCAGGGGCCAAGGGCACCCCGTAAGTGTGGGTCTGTGATCCCACCCCCAAACCCCACCTTCACCCCGTCACTGTCCTTCCTACCTGTAATTTTCTTCCTTGAGAAACTCCTTTTTAACTATTTTATCCGCCTCTCCTTCAATGTAACCGCACCAATCCCAGACTTGACCTGGTGTGTTTCAGTTTTCGTTCGAATAAATCCATTCACTGACTTTTACCCGGTCCAAACCTCCAACTTTCTCCAAGTCTTTCTTTACCTCATTCAGAAATGTATTATCCGTACAGGTTGGTTATATGGACTCGAACTCTGGCTACAGATATATATCTGTGTGTTGTGATATGCGAGACCCTGTGTGCTAGCTTGTGTGCTTATTCATAAATAAATAGTGATATAAATAGCGAGAGGATGACTGAGCTTGCATTGCATTTGATTAATGAATAGAGGTGCTGGAGCACATTGAAATCTTCTCTGAAAGGCATTTTTTATGGTCTTCTGTATTTTTAATCTTAAAATAAGCTGTATTCCACCAAGCGACTATCATCTGTCCCGGCTCGTGCTCGCAGGGGTTGGTGGCTGCGGGAGAACCTCCTGCGCGCGGTCCTTGCTGCTAGTTATCTCAAATTACACAAATGATTTTAAAACATATGTCAATAGGCTTTTAAGTAAGCAGATTCTGTTGTGATTAATTAATCATACATTTTTCTGAACTTCAAATGAACTTTTAATGAAAAGTATTCATTATTTTTTTTTTTCGGCTGTTTGTTTTTATACATCTGCATACTGCTTAGTTTGAACATATTAATTATAATAAATAAAAAATAAGGAAAGCAGCAGGTGTTCTCTTATGTATTCTACAAAGAATCTTATTCTTTAAATTTTACCAGATTATTTTATTCCTGCTGTTTCACACTGTGGGTTTCACAACATAAATATTTTCTTTTATTCGCATGAGACATTTTTTTGTTGGCAATTTGAAGGCTGTCATGGTTTGTGGAGAAGAAAACATACTTATAATGTGTCCTTGCTGGTCCATGACTGATTTTACATGGACTCAGGAGTGAGTTTTAAATAAGTGGATTAGCCCATAATATTCTGGGTGAGGTACAAAGGGAAGCGTGGTTTTTTTCCTCCCAATTTCACTTGCAGAGACCGTGTTTGGGAGCGGTTATTTGCATTAGGCTGTGGGGTTTTTTTGAGAGGAATGGTTGAATTATGTGTTTATCTGTTTCATGGTTTTTATTTTTGAGTCTGAAGGGTTCACTCTTCTGAGCGCTTGAAAATACGAGTCCAAAGCTGAGGGGCAGATGATTATATTATTATTAATTATTATTATTATTATTTTACATTTAAAGAAGCTTTTTCCTGCTCTCTGGAACTCGGGGAGCTGGAACATGGGGAGCAGCCATCGTGGCTGGGGGCAGGCGGTGCAAGAGAGGTCCCTGTTTCTTGTCCATCACCTCCTGGGGAAGATGAGTCCCCGGGTGGTACCCGAGAGAGGGCAGCAAAAACCCATCTGAAGACATTAAACAATTTTTTCCAGCCCACAAGTTGTTTATCGCATCCCGGGGAAGAGGAGGATCCCCATTTTTAGGTACTTGGGTGGGGACTCAGCCTGTGGCCGGGCTTGCCTGGGGCTGCCGGGCTGTGGGGTCACCTGCATGAAGTCTTCCTCCCTAGTTTTATTTCCTTCTTTTTTGTTGTTTAATTAAAAAAAATAAAATTAAAAATGCAAAAACCTCCAGCCAACAGAGTTGAAAAGGAAGAGTAGGCATCAACTTTAGCTACACCCTGACTGAAAACTCTCCTTTTTGTTATTATTCCTTTTTTTTCTGTTTTTTTTCCTTAAAAACAAGCTTGGATGCAAGTGACTGGCATGGAAAGCTAAAAAGCAACTTGAAAGTTTTGGAGAATTATTTTTGTACGTTTCAAACACGAAGTGAGGATTATAAACAGTTTAAAAGCTTTACCATTTCAACGTTATCCATCAGAGGCCCCTCGGAATGCCCAGATGAATACGGGAGTGGACAAGGTTCTGGTTCCTTTCAGAGAGCTGCCTCGACCTTCTGGGTTTTTCCTCAGGCATTGATGTTTGGTGCATATGAAAGGATTTCTCCAGGGGTTTTTCCAAGGGTTTTGTGGGAAGTAAAGCAGATAGGGTGAAGTAAGAATACAGACTTAAGTTCTGTCTGTGTTTTTGGTGGTAGAGAACTGACTTCTGCATTATCTCACAAACACATAGGAAACATAAAAAGGGGAAATTATGCAGAAAAACATAAATTATGTAGATGCTGGAAAGCCTATGCAAAACATGATATGTGCACATAATAGCATATTTCCCTAGGGTCTAATTGCATCCTTTGGGTACCTTTTGAAGCATCTGAATATTCAGAAGAAAGCAAATTTATTGTAATTTACAAAATATCACAAAAAATAAGGTTGATAAAATGATGTATGTTGTAATAGAAACTCACTCTTCAGTCGTTTTCTCAAAGTTGACCGAAGACTAGAATGTAATAAATTGGAGTGGTCGTTAGGTCGGGGATAGGGCTGCTTCCCCCCCATCCCGTCCCCCCTTTCCCCCTGCAGCTGTGGTACTTTTCCAGACACTTTTTTGGCAGGTCCTCAGTGCCAGCCCTTGCGAGGAGAACGGTGGGGCGGCTGCAGTGGGTAATAAATGGCTCGGATGCCATTTATTTTCTTTGCAGTAGCTGAGATTTAGTCAGGGTAGAGAAGCCCTGTGACAGCCCCCTCGGAGTGGCTCTAAGTGGACATGATGGGGGAGGTCCGGTGTCAGAAGGGCTCATCGTGATATCTGGTCTCCCAACGAACCTCCTCCCGAGCCCCACTGAGCAAATTGACAGATATTTCCTTGCATCAAGAGACAGGTAATCTGCAGATAATCAAAATGCCCCTGGACCAATTACAGCTGCCCTCGGTGATCCCTTCCCCGTTGGGATGAATATGTAAGCTTTTGGGGAACTTGTGATCAGTCACCAAAATCTAAATATATTCGTCTGTCTTTGAAACAGCGTCGCCGCTTTGAACTCAGGAGTCAGGAGGTAAAGTAAAACAATCAGAAATTCTTGCTGAGCCACATTTTAACATTTTTCTGGAGTCAGGAGGTTATCGTTGCTCTTCTTCACTAACTGTTCCCTCATCAAAGGCAAAGTCAAATGCCCTAACCAACCTCTCACTGGGCTCCCCTTCCAAGGCACAAGGATTATCAGCAGCCTCCTGACACTGCCGCTGGGGAATACAGGCTGCTCCTCTTGCTGTGCCTCGATTGGATGGAGACTTGAGTAATTACTTTCGATTACTGGTATCTATAAATAGACGTTCATATTTCAGGTCAGCCATATGCAGGCACATGGTGTGGAGAAGAAACTCTTTTGAAGACTGAGCTATTGGTAGGTTTAAGACTTTTCCTGGTAAAAGCTTGAAGGAGAGTTTACATTTGCCATCAGCCTTCTTGATCAGTTTGTTGACCAATTGCTGTGACGGGTCCTAAGCAGGGCACAAGAATGCCAGATTTGGCAGAGGTTGTGCAACTGGGATCATAGTCCATCATGCTCTGTTAGGAATATCTAAACTGATCTTTTTGACAGCAAAAATTGGTCTGAGACCCTAATGCAGACAGTGGCAGAATGGTTGAGATTCAGCACATGACTTTTGCGGAGCCGGCTTGATGGGAATTTAACTGTTGACCTTGATGTGGAGAAATTTGGGGCCTCCATGACAGATACAGAGCTCATGGATGGGCCCACTGGGATTTGCCATCTCCATGACTTGTCTTTCCTTCCTGCAAAAATTAACGTCGAGTGTGCTGGTTTTGGGGACCTCCCCTGTATGGGTGCAACTGTGACCTTCTCTGGGGCACGCAGCACCACTCTGTGGGTCCCCACCCTGGTGGCACAGCTTTGTGGGATCCAGGCGAAGCACACAGATGCTTTCCTGGTGTCTACACTGTGCTATTACTTGCTTGGTCTTGCTTTGCTCTGGCTGCCTTGTATTCATAAACACGTGTCCAAGCTCCCCCACGCTTGAAATTTAAATACATAAATGTCCTGCAAAGATCTGTTGTTGGTTAGTAATGTATTGTCAGCTGTCCTGCCAGCCTTTTTATCTTCTGATTAGCTTTGAAATCATTGAAGCTGGTGAAGATGCGTTTGTTATCTTGGTTCTCGAAGGACTAGAAATCCAGTGATCGCACAAATGTGCTGTGAGGCAAGTACCCATTTGTAAGATAGATGATGATTGCTTGTCGATACTAAGAAAAAGAGCTTTGTCAAATCTGAAGTTGTCTCCTTTTGTAATAAAAAATATTATTTTGATTTTCATCCTCGGAGAAAATGGTAAGGCTGCTAACAGTAGACAAAGGAAAAAAAAAAACCCAACCACCCCAAAACCCAAGGTGACTTGGATGTTTGTTTGTTTGCTTGCTTTTGAGTTATGCAAGAATTTTTTTTTTTTTTTCAGAGCAGAAGCTGTCAAGGGAAAGAAAATACTTCTTTTATGATAAGCTCATGCAGGTTTACAAGAATTTTCTCTCTTTAATGAGCAAAGATGTAATCTAATTCATTTCTCTAATCATCTCCCCGAGATGGAGCTCTCCATTGTGAGCAGAGCAGCCAGACCAAGACCTAGGGAGGCTTGAGCTCATGTTGGGCAGATTTTGGGAGCTGGGAACCTTGCTTCGGAAGAAATATTTGGCCACAAAACATACAGCTGTGCGTGCACACCCAAAGCCACCTACAATTGGTATGTATTTGTGCAAAGGTATTTTATTCAAAGTGTCCTAGGGCAGGGTTAATGCGTAGCCCAGGTCAGAAATGAGGTGGCTGGAGATATTTGCAGAGCCAGTGTTGTCTTGGTATGGCACTGTGTGAAGGCTCTGTTAAAACTTTGTATTTTCTGCTCTTCTTTGATACACAGGCTGTAATTTTAACAGGTAAAGCCATGGAGAGGTGAAATAGACTGAAAATAGACTATGGATGTTAATCCATACCTTAAGGAGAGGATATGCGTGTGTGTGTTAATAGCATCTGAGAAGGAGACAGCATAAAAACTGCTGTGCAAAAAATGTGTGTGTAACTCTATATCTGTTAAGTAATTTCTAACAAAAAATAATTAAATTCCTTAGAGTGAAATTGCACACTAAACCTGAGATTTGTCAAGGCACATTTAGTGAGTCTTTGCTCAGGGCAGGGGTTGGTTTTGGCTCACTCCTGTCCCCCTGCACCCGGGGGGCAGAATGGCAATTCCTCCAGCTTCTCTCCCACCTGGAATGGAGCTGCGCCTCCCTGGGCGCTCAGAGGAGCAGAGATCCATCCAAATGTCCTCGGAGCTGGAGCCAGGATGCGGCCAGGCTGTGCCTGGGGTGTGAGATGGATTCGCTCCTCTTGGGGCAGCTGATGCTCTGTTCTTTGTTAACTGACTGCCGTTACGTACCTGGAGGTGACAGTCTCCAGATTAAACTGTGCTAGTTTCCTCCCTTACAGCCAGCAAAGAAACTCTGAGTTGGGTGTGAAACCACATGCTGCACCGCCGCTCTCCCGAAAATCAGTGTTTTCCTGGAGGCCCCGGAGAAGTGGGAAACAAAAGAGCGTATCTTTCACAGTGAGCACATACCCTTACATCGAATCACGGTATGACTTTGTTTGCCTCCATTTCCCCCTGTTTCTTCTAACCCTCCCCATGTTTTTCCATGCCATAAAAATAGGAGCCAGGCTCTTTACGACCCAGCGGGAGCCAGGTCTTTCCGCTTGTTTGCTCTGCAAGGACTTAGCATGCTTTTGGCCACTGTGAAATAACTCAGACCCTCAAGGAGGGTGGCTGGAGCTGGCTCTGGGTAGCTGTCGCTCTGCATTTCCCTTTGCAAAGCTTTCCTGGGAGGATCTTTCTTCTGTAAGTGGCGTAACAGGACAAGGAACAAAGATTTGTGATTTCTTTCTTGCAGTACTTAGAAATACGCGCTCTCAGTAAGGGCTGCACAGTGAGCAAATGTGAGCTCAGAGTGAAAAATGAGGAGTCATTTGAGTAATGTGTTTTGTGTTTATTTAAGAGGAAAAATATTCCTAGCTCATTTTACTACCAGCTTTGACCTTTCCTCCCTGGGAGGGAATAGATAAGCAAATGGGAAAACTGGGGGTGTGGGAAGAAGGGATGAGGAAGGAGAGGTATTGACTTTAAGCACAGCTCTGTCATATGAGTGTCCATCTGTCCATCCATCTGTGAATATATTGTAATTATTAATAATATAAGTGATGTCATGGGTTCTTGGCAAGAGTATGGGGCCCCTGGGACAGCTCTGGAGCAAGTCAAAGGAAATAATAGTGGCTGTGCACATAGCTGGGGATCCATTTGGCTCACTGGGCGTCAGATTTTCAGTGCCAAACTGCTCTATGTGGAAGGGCAGGAGCTCGCTGGGTCTGCACGAGAGCTTCCAGGGAGGTCAGGCTGGCTCCCTGCTCAGAGGAGCCCCGTTAGCAGGGGAACGCTGAGTGCATGGTCAGAAAACATAGAACTTAAAAAGCACGCGGTCTCTCTGAACCCTTTCCAACCCCTGCCACCAGCCAAGGAACTCCGGTTTTATAGGTTCACACGTCTTCATCTTTTTGTGGATTTAACAGGACCGGCAGTGTGGCTGTGGATTAACTGGGAGTTAGAAAAGCATTTATGTGGTCCCCCTTCTGCTAAAAGGATATGGCATGAAACACTCCTTGTGTCTCCGAGGACTGGGTTAACAATCTGCCCTCGCAGACCTGGAATACATACGTGAGCGAGATGAAAGCACCAAATTCCCAATAAAGTGTACATCAGCTCTTCCCCAGGCTTTGGACACCGAATGGTGCTTGGAAGTGAGTATTTGAGAAATTGCAGGACCCTTAATCCAGAACATTTACAGTAGCTCTCCCAGAAAATGAGGCTCTTGTTCTGACCTCCTCCGTGCTTCTTAGAGCCATTATATTGATCATTTATTGGGTGTCATAGTCTGATCTCGGTCCCAATGGATCTCACCAAGCTGATGGGAATCTCCAATTATTATTAAAAGGATTGGGACTCAGCTTTCCTGCCATCTGCATCTCTTTGCATCTCCTCTTTGTGCCATGAGGAATAAACATTTCACATGTCCCTATATCACAAATTCCAGAAAGCTGTGGAAAAAAGCCCACGTTTTCCTGAGGGCAGGCCAAATACGTTCCATAGTCTTGTAACGTGCAATGCTTTTTCCTACATTTCTCAATCCATGTTTACTGATTTTCAAGCCTTTGGACATTTGTTGTCATTCATAACATGCATTTGGGCTCTATGTAAAATTAATTTACCACTCCTAAAGCCAAGTACCTCATTTTAAAGTGGCGCGTTTCAGGCAAATTTTTAAAGTAAAATACTTTGCCAGCTGCAGCCTCGTTTGGGCAATGAACCTTCACCTCTGCTCCCATGAGGTGAATGTGGTGTGAATGTGATGAAAGGCTCAGGTGGGCTCAGGGACCCCTTGGTGGGTGTCTTCTGGGATCCTTGACTGATTCAGTTTTTTTAGGATGGGACAAAAGTTTGGTAAGAAGCGTCTGAGGCTGGCAAAATCAGATGATGAAATCTGGAGCCTTCTTTTGGTGTGAAGGGCAAATGCAGCAAAGAACTGTGTCTTCCCAGGGACCAGGTCCCCATTTTTGCTCTTCTTAGGTTAGAAGGACGTATCCTGAGTGGAAACAGAGAACGTGGAGAGGTTCATTCTAGTTTGATGTGCTTGCTTAGAACGTGGAGCTAGGAATCTTCTTACAGATTTCATGGACTTTTTACAGTAAAGAAGAAGGGATGAACAGCATATGCAAATAGTCCGATTGAGCAAGTTTTAAAAATGGACAGAAGAAACTGAGCTTGAAGCTTGGACAGGTTTGGCTACAAGCTTTTCAGAAAACAGCCAGAAAAGTGTTTGAGCCCAGGATATTGTGTAAGCAGTGAAGAATTGAGTTGTTGGGTTTTTTTGCTGCCGTGCTGCACTGGAGCCCAGCACTGAGGAGGTATAAGGCATATATAGGTGCATAAGGTCATGGAGCTGGGATGTACTTACTGATAGTGCTTTAATAGGAAGGAAAATGCTAACAGATAAAGCAGCATTTTGCAAGAGAGGAACTGGAGTCCTGAGAGGGGAGAAGTGAAAATAGTTGGGCAGTCCTTGAGAGGCACAGTTGCAAAGAAAATAGCCTTTAGTCCAAAAGAGTGGCCATCCTCGAAAGCAACACCACGAGATAAGAGCAGGAGGAGCTTTGGTAGACTGTCAGGAATGACTTGCCGAGAGCATGATCTTTTAAGACTTGTCGTTTCTTAAAAGAGTCTATCATTTGTGCTGTTTAAAACTAAGCCGCTACTTTTTTCTCCATTTATAAAGCAAGAGTGGATGAAGCAAGATTAAAATCTGCTGAAAGGATGAGATCTTTCACTGACAGTTAAATGGTTTTGATGAACAAATAGGCATTTTCTTATTTACAGGGTGTGAATTGGTGGAGGAAAAGGATGCAAAATGCAATCTTGTGATGTTTTCTACACAGATATGGATAACCAGCCTGATTAGAGAAGCCTTGCAATATTTCTCCCTATGAAAGGTCACTGTCACCTTTGTTCAGTATTGCCTCGTGGAGGAGAGGGAACAGGGCTGAGAAAAAGGGGAACGGGGACAGCATAGAAGGGTGGCAGGAAAATTAGACATGCAGGTATGAATCCTATCCTCGCTGCATCTGCACTTGAAACTCATAAGATAATAGCGAGGCACGGGGATTCAGACTGAATGAATTTGTATCTGTATTCCAAAGCAGCATCACAGGGAAGCTTCTCATCAGTGATACATATTACAGGGACTGAAAAAAATCCCTGCTGCATCAGTGCCTACATGTGCAAGATTAATGCAAAGTAAAAGATCACTCTCTTAGCCCCACCACCCACACATCTGCTGACCACCCTTGTCTGCTCCGGCTTCCGCAGGCTCCACACGTGGCGAGAGGATGGCTATGATTAATCGGGTACCGCAGGAGATGCTGAACGTTTGTGGCCCCACAGACCCTGGGGTGGCTGCTGTCTGTGGTGAGGACTGGGGTGACAAAGCTATCTGTTACCAGACAGAAATAGCAAGAAAAAGAACCCCACCAAACTGGAAAAAAAAGAGGGTGTCTCTGTGAAACTCATAGGAAGTGAAAAATCAGTAGCTTTCCAGTGCTCTGCTCCCAGTATCACTCTTTGTGATTAGGCTAATGAGCCCTGACTCTTACAGGTATAGTATGCTGTGATACCCACAGGGGTTGGGATCTTCATCAGACAATTAGGTCTCTCCCTCTGTGCAAGCATTTTATAATAAATAATCAGTAGTCTTAATATGGTTTTGAAGCCGGTCAGCATAGTCATTAGCCTGCACAGCTCAGAAGTTCAGCTAAATTCACTTACTCAGAGTTGTTTGCAATATCTCGCCTGGTAATGAATGTAAATGTTTTATTAAAGTAAATGTTTAGATTTCTTGAATACATTTAGATATTTTTTCCTCACTTTTAAAAAAATACAGTTTGTATGAAGATTACCTTTATTGGGGTTCTGGTGGCATGTGCTCTACCGTGCGATATTGGCTCGCATCTGGCTGGCTTTGGTACATGCCATGGTGAGGGTGACTTGGTGCCCAGCGGTGTGTCAGCCAGCAGGGTTGTTGCCCCTTTCTTCAGCTGGTGTGTGCAGAAAATAGGCGCAAAGAGGAACACGGCCATATCTTGCATGGCAAAGATAAAATGCAAATCCTCCAGATTTATTTCTGACCCTTTTTCAAGATTTCCATCTGGTTTAGCAGCGTTTTTATTGTGGTCTCCTCTTGTGCTGGGCCCAGCTGGCCTGCCCTGCTGTGTCCTGGTGATATACAGCAAAGGGTGGTGTTCTCGGCAGTAACCCACCCTGCCAAGAGCAGGATGCGTTTGGCTAGGTCTCAGCCCTGCAATATTTCTGATAATTTCTTACTCCCTGCTAAATTCATAGAGAGCATTTCAAAACTCATCTGTCAAAAGCATCAATCCTGCTCAGGTAACTGTTTTAATTTTATTTAATCGCCCCTAGCAGTGCATCTCCTTGGATGATTGATCGGGGCCTCTTTGTTGCAGAGGGTTTGGGAGAAGGTACGAAAATCAAACTAAATAATAGTGTTGGCCAAACACTTGGGCTGTAATGGAACCGGTTCCTGACCCACAAAACTGATTTGCCAAAGATAAATCCCCTTTTAGTTAAAAAGCCAGACCGAACAGATGTCTTGCACGGTACCCTGTAAATAAGCATCCCGCAGCTCTGGTAGCTCACAATGAGCTGCAAACTCCAAAAAGCTGTTTCTAGATATGACATTCAGGGTGTTCCCTCCTTGAGTTACAGCCGGCGTCACACAATTAGATGTGGGATATGGGAAACTTGGGCCTACTATAGATAAGAGGGGTCATTGTTCCCTTGTTAGGCATAATATGCAGTGTTCAAACCCTATAACTTTAGGCATTTAAAACTGGCCTCTGAGTTAAGCACTTTGGCTCCTGGTTTGTCAGAGAAGAGGATTAATTTAGGAACCTATCATGTGCCACTGATTAAAAACAGAGGCTGAGGGCCTCGCTGGGACACCTGTAGGTGCTTCCATTATAGCCCCTTTACTGGAGAGGACCATCTTTGTCTTTCTGGGGAGGCTGCTTGGGAGGAAAAACAAAAAAAGAAGGAAAAAGAGAAGTGTTTCATGGCAGCAAAGATGGAAACCAAGAGTTTTCCACATCGCCTTGCAGGGTGGATGGGTTTCTGCAGGAAGGGAGTAAGGTGAACCACCCCGATGGAGCAGCTGCTGGTGGGGAACACACAGGAGCCAGCACCGATTGTCCTCTGTCGGCCTCAGACACAGGGTGTTAGTGATGGGACCACAGACACAGACCCCAGTGGAGCTGCTCTCCTCCTCTAATGGTTTTTTCTTGTTTCCAACACCTTCCTGCTGGTGTTTCCAACACTGATGTGTGTTGCTGTATAGGGAGCAGCACAGTGCATGGTTTGCAGTTGGGTGATGCTGAGCTGCCCGTTTCGCTGCCGTATCGCAAAGACACACCAAATATACTGCCGGTCTTGGGGCTTGGATGAAAGACAATTGCTTGAAGCTTAATCTGGTTAAAGCAGAGTTTTTTTACGGTATTCTGAGAAGAAGTGGAACCACGGCAGCAGAGGTGATAGGTACTCTCCTGTCTGGAGACCCCTGCGCCTTGGTTTGGGTCAGGGCACGGAGACCCTGGGGGAGCGAGTGAGGCAGCACATGGTGCTGGGAGAGGATGGGGAATTGACTCCAGGGTTTCTTTCCTTTCCAGCTACATCTTACACTTAAAAGCTCTTGAAAATTGTGGTGCTAACAAAACTTGACAAACTGATTTGCTTATACGTTCGGGTAACAATGCATAGCCAGATTTCTTAGATACTTCTCTTCCCGTTCCCTGTATGTTACAAATTTCTCTAATGTCACATAGGGGATTGGGAAGGAAACTTCGGCTCCATTCATATTGGTATTGTTGCTAGGAAACCTCTCCCTTTGACAATGTATGTTGAGCATGTCTGTATTTGCCTTTGGCTCTCCAAAGGACAGAAATCACCATGTGGCGCTGGGGGGGGTGGGGGGGAAGAAAAAAAAATAAATTGAAAATTACTTTAAAATTTTAAACTGTGCCAAATGATGTTCTGGATTGCAGATGCCAGCGCTTCTGGTTTTGTACGGTTTGCTACGGGAGCAGATGAGGCACGGTTCGACCCTTCCATGCTTCATGTGCTTTAAAGTCAGGCTGTATTCTTCCCGTCCCCTTCTGCTACCTGCGCTGGCTGGGGGCTGCCGTGCCATATGGGAGAGGGACCCTGAGTGCTTGCCCGTAGTTACCATTCAGGGGGAAGCCAGCTCTTGGTATCCATGCCTGAGCGCCTTGCACGTATTTGCCGGCTTTTCAGAAGAAAGCTGCTTGATTTACAGAGTTCTGTTTGGTGGGAAAGAGGAGGCTTCGTGATTATCTGCCTGTCTTTCTCTCTTTCTGTCTTTTTTTTCTTTTTCTCTGAATTTCAAGTTGGAAATTAATTTGAAAAATACTCTAAATATCATGGTGCATACATATACTCAGGTTAGCTTTACATTCTGGTTGCTTTTAATAGGGTTAGGAAAATAAGAAATTATTTGGGAATTATTTTGCTTTCTTTCAAAGGATTGAGAGTAGTGAATTCTCTAAAATTCTCTAAAACAGCCTTCATATTTTTCACACACAGTGGCATGCTTTTTTTGTCTTTTTTCCTGTCCTGGCTGAAAATCCTGCAGAGTGGAGGGTTTGGTTTTTTTTGCCTGCAGTAGTTGCTGCCAAACCCTTTGGATGAAGTGTTGCACATCAGTGTTGACCCCTGGTCGATACAGAAGGGGAAAGCCTGGACTTGTGGCCAGGAGATGACAATTAGTGGTGTTTAATGTTGCAATGTTTGCCGCAAAATGGATAAATATATGCCTCAGGATGGGTATACTGAGCGCAGAATGCATGGACTGTCCCAATACAGTCTCCAGTGGGACCAAAGAGCTGATAAATTGATCATTATTATAAAGAAAGAATTTGTTAAATAAGAAAACTACTCAAAATCCTAATTCTTGATTTGCGGTTGGCAATAAGAAAATATCACGTTGAAGAAAATGTTTTGTGGGGTTGTTTTGTTGTTGGGGGTGGGTGTGGGGGGGGTGTTAAAATTTCACTTTCTCGTTTTATGTCATAGAGAGTGAAGAATGAAAGGCGAGTGGCAGCCGTGCTGCTGGTGTGGCCCGATGGCTCTCTGCTTTGTCCTCAGCTGACTCTATTGTCTGAAGGGTACGTGGGGGCGGACGGGGGAGCAGTTCAACGCCGCTGGTCCTGCTGCTCTTTCTGCCGCTAATGGTATGTGCATCCCGTGCCAAGAGTTTTCCCAAGGACAAAGAGATGTTAATGAAACATCCCAGTGAATCCTAACCCCTGAAAAGCAGCTCAGAATTAAGCCAGCACCTCCCCATCGCCCCCAGCCCTCGGCTGTAGCCGTGATGCACCCTCTGCTTCCCTCCCAGGCACCGAGACCTGCTCAGGGCAGAAACCCTTTGTCCCCTGCCCCTGCTCCTATTCCCTCCCCTGTAGGCACCTCATTACCCATCACACCACCTCCTATAGTCCTATTAACTCTCCTCTTGGCTTTTCACAGCCCTAATATCATGGCTATTTATTCTACGTTAAATTATTTCTATTAAAGTAACATCTGGGTCCCCTTGTAGTAGGTCTTGCATATCCCTATGACCCTTCAGAGATAAAAGATGCAGAAGTAGGGCAAAGGAAGGATTCCTACCTCTGTTTTGAGGAGGAGAAACTAAGGCTCAGGCACATGAATTGGGTTTCCCAGCATCGCTCTTGCAGTGTAGGAGGGCTCAGATCTGCAGTGTTTCAGGCCAGTGACTCCCTGGTGGATCCACACAGTGCTTCTGGAGTGCACCCCAGGACCTGCTTATTGCTCCTGGAGTTGTAATAGTGGTAATAATATTAAAAATAATGCAGGTTTCCTTTTCCTGTTATCTGCCTCTAAAGGTCTGATAAAGAGGAGCTGGTTTTCTCTAAGCTATTTGTCTCTCCTGGTGCACGGTGAAGGTGTTCCTGCAAATCCAGGCTTGTCATTGCCCAGCCTTGCTGGTGGTGCTCACAGAGCAGTGGTTTTGAGGGGCCTTTGAACATGGCGAATTTTCTAAATTTATCACAATTACCACCATGCCTGCGCTAAATTCTTCTTTTTGTGTTGTACTACCTGACTTCACAGGTTGTTCCCAAGCCTTTCCAATGTCTACTTTCTACCTTGTGTGCAAGCTACAGGTGTGCACCAGAACAGCAGATAAAAATGTGATTTTTGAGGAGTTTAATGACAGTTCAATGTCCATAATGCATTTGTCTTGAGATAAACCGGTGACTCTGGTAACTCTTCAGGCAATTAGTAGAGTTTCTAGTGGTATTTTGTCAAATCAGCCTTTATGTCTTTTGCAAAGATCAGGAAGAGCTTGTGATGGTGCTGGGGAGAGGATAAAGTTTGGTTGCTCACATGAAGGTATTATATATATAGAAAAGATGCATAAAATCCCGTCATCTCTTAAATAATACTCCATACATTAAATAGGGAGCATTACGGGTGATGCATTTTGAGAAGTAAGTTCCTGACCTACATTTCCGCAGTGGAACTTGCCCATGGGTATTTCCACTTTAGCCTACCTTTAGGTTCAATATATTTAGTTTCTCGGCATCTGCTTTCAAGGTTTACATAGACTTGAGTTCTATTTAATTAATATTTTAAGCCTGTGCCTCTTCCTTGACGAGCAAATGATCCTTTCCAAATGCTGCAAATGTGTTACTTTTATTTGAAATTGCATCTGAACAAACGGCTCAGTGCACATTAATCTCTTCTGTTTCCAAAGCGTTTTGTAGCTTTCCATCTTCAGCATCTCCACCTTCCTCCTTGGCATAGAGGCTCTATACATGGAATTTAATTCACCAGACTTGTCTGCCTGTGGTGGCGTCTCCGTTGCCCTGACTACCCTTTCAGAACATTTGTTACTGAAACCAGTAAGAGATTTACTTACATTTTAGCAACTCTTTGAAAATGGTCATTACCAGAATATATCATTATGGGTGAAGTATCCTGATTTTAATCTGCCTGTTGATATTTACTTCATATAATGACAGTACGCGCCCTGCAAATAACATACTGCATCTCAGGAAATGAAAGATGTTTTGAATAAATAAATAATAGCTTGCTGACTACTGAGTCTCCTGGCTTTGGTAATGTACTGTGTAAGAGAAAGTAAATAGAAATCTCCTTCTGGGCATTTCCAAACATCAAAATGTCCTCTGCATTTTGTTGTGGTTAAATATACAACCCCATCAGAAGCCCTGAGACCCCTGTTTAGATGGCCTTGCGAATCAACATCGCAGTAATCCTAGTGACTGCGAGGAAACATAAATTGTTGTTGGAGGTAGGGGATTTTTTAATGAAAAATTCTGGCAATTGAAGGGATTTGTTTAAAACCTAGTGATGTCTGGTTGCTTAATGATAACTTATGTTACGGGGAGCATGGGAGTGCTGTGCATGTTTGGGGGGCTGTGGGTAATTTTTAGCAAACCATTGTCTTCTGCTTGGAGTTTAAACGCTGTGATGTGCGATGACCAGGTCGTGTTGTGTCAAGCCGTGTGACGGGGTGAGCCTGGCCTGGGATCTAACACAGACCAATGGACATGCCACGCTGCATGAGGACGCCAGGAAGCAGGGAAACAGGGCAGTCCTCACGAGAGGGTGAGTGTGAAGAGGTGGTAGGTTGAGATCATTGGCCATCCTTGCAAAATCATCTCCGATTCCATAACTAACCTGATCTTTAGCTGAAAAGTTGCATCTGTGGAAGGAAAAGAATGGAAATGGTGAATCCCGGTGTTGGTGGGACAGCGTTTAGTCTAGCTTGACGTGGCCTGCTTGGGTGGAGACCAGCATTATACATGAAGAAATATAACGCCTCCCACTGAGACTGAACACAGAGACACGACTGGTTTGCAAATCCTGTCGCTGAATCATTTTCGCAAACTATGGCTTAGGTAAAAGACAGAAATCTATCAAATGTTGTACAGATTAACTTATCACCTAGTTAAATGGGCTGTCAGTCGGGGCTGCCTGTGCTTGGCAGGGTGAATTCAAATGCATGTAAATTTCCCTGGTGGCTGACGAGCGACGATGGTGGAGCTGTCAACTGATGACATGTGAAAATACATTAACATTGTTTAAAATATATTTGAAAGGGATAGCTCATATTTTGATAACATTTTCACAGGCAAATGATTTGTATGAGGTCTGAAATACTGACCACATAATTTATGCTGGGAGGACTTTTTTATTTTTTTTTTAGTGGTAACTCTTCAGATATGTTTTGCGCCTTAGAGGAAGCCCCCAAACAATTAACGATTACCACACAAACTGGTTTGAGTCCCATGTGCCACCATTGTACGGAGTCACTGTTCCGATAGCCTCACTTGTCACTTCCACTTGATCTTACCAAAAGTGATTAGAAACTTCAAAAGAACCAATTATGCAGGCCATTGTGTTGCAGACCTGGCGCTTTCTTTTAAGCCTCGTGCTCCTCCCTGCGTTTGGTCTCTCCGTTTTTAATTTCTAGTGTTTGCAAGATAGACTGCTTGACTTAATGAGAACATCAGAAAAGAGAAATACTAAAAGCTCTGTACTATGTAGCTTTCCCTACCTTGTTCTTTTAGGGCTTAGTGACTTCTTCTCCCCCCATTAATGCACTGGGGAGGCACGTGGTTTGTGATGGTCACTTCATGTGTTTCCAGTTACACCAGCTACCGTTTGAGTAAGTGGCCTTGAAAGGTAGAAGAAAGATGCAGCTCCACTGTAGGGAAAGGTCGTAGGATGTGAACAAGTGTTGACTGAGCTGTGTGATAAGAAAAACATTTGAAGCATGTGATTCAAGATTCATCCTTTAGTCTCGAATCTTCAGGGGTGAAAGGGGAGAACTTAGCACAGTCTAAAAACAGCAGATCTCACAGTTCAGCAGTCAACCATGGCGTCTGAAACATGAAAAAAATTACTTATGCTGTCAGCTTCCATTATTTACATGATCTTTCTGTGGTTGAGTCGTGGCTGTGGATGTGCAATTCAGCTAGAAAAATTGCATATTTACACAGATGGGTGCTGGCATGTGACCAGGGCTTAAGCAAAATGCATGGTTAGAGGTAGAAATCAAATACAGAGAGTGGTGAATCCCTTTTTGAGGGGTTTGGTTACAAGGTGCAAATGTTTACAGACGCTTATGAGTATGAACGGCTCTCTCAGAAATGGTGGTTCTTAGGAAAAGGAAGGTATTGCAAACAGCTTTGGGTGTTTGCTCCCCCCGACTTCCTGGGGTGTCTGTATACCGGGTTTCAGAGGATGCTTCAGGGCATCTCCACCTCTTGTTTTCTTTGGAAACCAGTAGAGAGAACAACCATGATGCAAGTGTAGTCAGAAAAGTCTGACTAAGACTAAAATAAAATCTTTCCATAGGGTAGTGGAAGTTGACTGTTGGGGTGTAAATGTGGCGCCCAGGATGCGGGAAAAGAGACCTTGTGGTGCTCCTCTTGTGATGAGGAAGAAGCAGAAATATCAGGACAGAGAACCTCTCCCTTCTCATTCCCTACTTCTTCTTTGCTGCTGTAGATTGTGCATTGGAATGAACCGTTTCCACAATAACTTGGATTACAGTATAGATAAGTCAGTGGAAATTTATCAGAAAACTTATTTTCTTTTGTGCGTTATAGACGTGGGTTACCGGATTTCCACCATTTGCCATGGAAACCCAGAGATAAAGATGAAATCTGTAGCCTTTCCAGTGACTGTACGATGCTCTCATAAATCCTTCCCTCTGTTGCTAGCTGTTTCTGGGTTCTGCCTTTTGAAGGCCACCATCTCTAAGTGGAGAGGGGTTAAAGCATTTCAATCATGTGCTGACTCAGTTCCCACTGAGAAGTTTGCAGAGAGGGAGTCCTCTAGCACTGGAAACCTGAACCTACAGCAAATGCAGGTGATGGGAAAGCTTACCAGGTTCCAAACTGGAAAAGAGCTTCTGTTGCAAAGAATGTATAATGCTTGGCATTTTACCATGATTATCTTGTTACCAAGTAGCAAGGTGAGGTTTTTGTCATGAACATCAGTGGTGTAGAGATGACATCTCGTCTACTGAGCTTTCAATGCTAGTAGAAATCTCTGACCTGTTTTTGATCTATGAAGTTCAAATGCCAGTAACACATTGGGAGGGTGGACCTCAGTGCTGCAAGGGACAGGTAATGGAGAAAAGGGGAAACGAAGGGAGGGAAAGAAGGAATGAGGGGATGGGGCCATGCCATCAGAGAGACCGCCAAGAAGGGCAACAGGTCCTCTGTTAATATTAGTGGCCTGTGCTTAACTTGGAACAACATGTATTTCACATTAAAACACTATAAAATATTTGTAGTTGTGTTTGTGCCTTTCTTTGGGGTGTGACTCTCCCTCCCTCAAGGAGGAGAAGTGTCCTCCTGGGTTATCAGGTATTTAACGCATGGAATAGGTACATAAAATCCATTTAACTTGTTAGTGAATCAATTGCATTTCCCTTGGCAGTGGTGTGAGTGCAAACCCTTTCCCTCCAAAAGTACGTTGTCTCTACGGTCATGCACATTTTCCCTCTGCTGCTTGCAGCCTCCTTAAACCCAAATCACTTTTATAAAATGGGTAAAAAGAGCACAAAAACTTTTGCTCATGTGGAGGCATTTCCTTATGAAAAAGAAGAACAAAAGGCACATAGTTTTTATACTGTTAAAGAGGGCAAGTAGGACAAGTGGGGCTAGGTTTCCTAGAGAGAACTAATTTAGTAGATTTTTCTTGTATTGAGGGGGAAAACCCCCCATTAACCAGCCTGTGGTCGCTTTTAACAGTTCAGAAGACGCTGATCAGAGATGTCCCAACCTGAAACAGTTAATGGCAAAGGAAGCCACGCAAAACGAAATGAATAAAGAAAACTCAATGCCTCAACTTTAAACACCCCGGCTCACCCGCCACTGTCAGCACATCCCTTTTGCATCAGGTCAGCCTTGCCAGAAGCAGTATATAAGCAAGGAAGGCGAGTGACAGTAAGGTTGTAATATAAAGCGGGCCCCCGCCTCCCTCTACATACTTCTGCTAATTGCTTTTCCCGTTACAAGGCCAGTTCCACCCCTCGGTGTATAAATTATGCTTGTTTTGTGCAGCCGCGAATGTCAAAGTCATTGTGCTACTTTGCTTTATCACTTCTGTCCACTTACAGCTCTTTCTGACTGTCTGACGCTCCCTTTGCCGCCCTCTCTCCTCTTCAGCACGGTTTGTGCTGCTCCCAGGCACCTGGGAAGAGCTGCTGCAAAGGGAAAAAGTCCAATATTCCTCTCTGGAAAATTGGCTTCTCGAATTAAACCTGTCTCTGAAGCACTTTCCATGTTCCTGTGCTTTTTTTCCCATGCCTGTCCCCTTTCCAGGGAGGAGAAGATGCAGGCAGAGGAGAAGGCAGGATTGCTCTGCCACGGGGCTCTTTGGGATGGGCACATCATAGAGATCATTCTTTTTGCACCCATTTTGTACCAAACACAGCTCTTGGAAAGGACAAAACATTTCAGTTCATGTTCCCTGTGAGTCTCAATCCTACTCTGTAAAATGACATCACACGGTATCTTCTTTTTTTTTAAAGCTATTCCCTGAGTCCAGCTTTTTCAGGACCGGTGGCCACTAACCCCATCGTGGGAAGATCTCGAAGTCTTACAACTTTGAGTGCTAGTTAGTGGCTTTGCTGAACAGACTGTCCAAGTGTCACTTGGCACAACAAAGCCTAGATGCTCTCTGGGATATCTTGGATGAACCACTTAATTTAACTAGATTCATTGCCCAGGTATGGAAATTTTGATGTATTTTTTTTTCCTCTTTTTTTTTTCCCCCCTTTCTTATTCTTCAAAATGATTATAATAAAGTAGGATGCAGAAGTCTTCATTAAAAATGTATTTTGTAAAATTGAAACATAAATGTCAGGTTTTTCTAGCAGTCTGTCAAATACTTGACAATTAAAATAGCTGTTTTTAAAAATTTAATGAGACACAATAAGGACTAAATGCACAAGAAGCTTGCTCATTCTTAGGATAAAGCAGAAACATAACAAGTCCATTATATTTCCTTACAAAAATGTCCCATTTGTAAAATATGCTATAATCTATTTTTAATTAAATTAGTATATGCAATTTATTACCTGAGCTATATTTATTAATATTTAATATTTAATTTCAAATTAATTATCTAAGTGAAAGAGTGCTCAGCTGTGCTGAAGAGACACACAAAACAGCAAGGGCCCTGCACCAGCTGAAGGAAACACACTTCTGCAGCAGGTAAACCTGGCGTGTGCAGCTGGCCTGTGCTTTGATGGCCGAAAAGATATATGGCAGAAGTGTTGGGCATAGTCTTGTATAGCAGTGTCGACTCAGGAGATAAACACCTCACAGTTGGAACCAGATGATTTTTAAGGTGTCTTGAAGATGATCTTTAAGGTCCCATAGAATGGCATGTAACCGTTCTATGATTCTGTGTTCATATACTCATAAACTTGAGAGTAATTTCTGGTATTTTATCTCTAACTTCAGCCTATGTGACTGCAGAGGCATCCCGGGCAAACAAGACCTGACCTCCCAAGGTTGCATCTTCTATCCCTTTGCAGGGTAAGTTGCCCCATACGTCTACTGTGGGAAACTTAGGTTTCCATAATGTGGGTGTTCTTCCCTCTCCTACGTGCTTTGATGAGCAGAGAAGTAGGTACCAACTCTGACATCTAAAGTATGATCCCTGAGTGTCACCATGCATCGTTTTGGCCTGTCGGCAAACACGAATGCGCCTCACCACATTGGTTACATTAGGGCCACTTTTTCAAGGTTTTCTTCACCATTGTGACAGTTGGAGTGTTTTGTTTTATTTTATTTATTTATTATTTGCAGGCGTTATTATTTTATTATTTATTTTATTATTATATTTTAATTAATTATTATATTTT
>VXAK01023854.1:562498-564998 GCA_013399435.1 Arenaria interpres | reverse complement strand
AAAATGGAGTGACGAGAGGGCTTTAAAGCACGGGCTCCTCTTTTTAATCCCTCCCCAAGCCAATGTCTGGAGAAGTTGGGGCCACTTGGCCACTGGCAATGATGGATGGTGCTGAAGCTCCACACAGGTCCTGTGGCTCGGGAAACCCATTTCTCCTGGAAACATTTTTTTTAATTTTTTTTTTTCTATTTCCTGAATTTGTTGTGCTTATCTGGGTTGGGCTACTCTAGAGCTGAGCTGGGAATTTTGTGTTATTTGGTGTGATGTCCTGCATGAGGACTTTGTAGGGCTCTCCTTCAGAAGCAACAGGCTGAAGGTACAGTGAGAAATTGTTTTATAATATTTCTTATAGTCCAGATCCAGAGTTGTTGTGGTAGTGGTGGATGTGTGTGATTTCAAATTATGTATTCTTTATTAAACTTTAACTGTATTTGGGTTCAATTTTATGCCAAACCTCCAAAGCTGTACAAGTTAGCATGGATTTTGAACTATTATTTCTAATAATACTGAACAAAATATTCAGTTATTCCTTTTGTTAGTTGGGGCATCCTCCTTCAGCTCCTGACAATTCTCACTTTCCTAACTGAATTTACAAAGACAGGCAGAGAAAGAGGCCGAGCGTTGCTTGTTCCCTTGCTCTCTGGTCACGGCAGCTGACTATCCCAAATGCTTGTCAGCAAGTTTCTTTAAAACTACCCTCAATAATAACCAAACTTTGCGATTCCCAACCGCAGATGCTCTGTATTTTCTCTATAATTTTCTCTTAGTTTTTTTTTTTTGGTCATCATTTTTGTGCTGGGGTTGATGTAATGTATGAAATGACTCGCTTGTCACAAGCCCTTTGTTCAGCAGCGGCGGGAGCAGCTGCCCCGGGTGTTTCTGGAGCAGGGAAGTACGTGTTTTGTCCTCGTATTTTGTCCTCGCTGGGGCTTCTTGCAGCTCCTCCTGGGCGACTGCAGGAGCTGCTCGCGCTCGCCTTTTACCGTCGGCTGGGAGCATCTGGTAAATGGGTGCAAGCCCTCGCCCCTCCACGCGTTTGCCATCCCACCCTCCCTGACAAGGGCTTTTGTCGAGCTGTCAAAATACATCTTGTCAGGTGCCAGATGCTGGTGCCGGGGCCACCAGGCTACCGAGTGGGGGTGAAAGAGCCCGGGTGTCGCTCGCCCTGCCACGGGGCCCAGGTATGTCTTGGAAGGCTTGAAAGGACAGAAATACAAATACCGAGTATGATCCGGGGTATATTTTTCCCCTTCTCTTTACCCCTGCTGAGAACAGAAAACACTCGTGTTTTCTTGGCAGCTTCTGGCAGTACTTTCAGGACTCGTTCACCTTGTTTTCTTCCCCAAGCAGAATGTTGTGTCCTTGGTACTTGGCTTCCCAAGCAAGGCAGAGAAGACATCCACCTATTCCCTACACCATTTTTCTCTTTAGTGGATATTAGCAGATGTGCTTCCAGCAGACTGGCTGAGCATAAACAGGCTTTTAGACTGACAGGTTCATGAACCACGGGCCCCGCTGGCGCGTGTGCTCCCCTACCCTGCTCTCCTCTCCAGCCTCCCTGTGCCCCAGCCCTCCGCACCATTCTCGAAGCCGGAGAGCCTCAAAATATCCCTCTCCCAAGGGCTTCTGCTGATTGATTTTCTTTTTTTTTTGTTTTTCCTTTTTTTTTTTTAATTTCCCTTTCCCCCTCCTTGCTGCCCACTAACCGATGCCTATAAGTGCTGGTGCCGCAGCGCCGTTGCTGGGGCTCACTTGCTGCTCCCAGATAAGCTCGTTAATCCTTTGTCTTGTGTGGTGGGATAAGACACCAGCCCTTACAGCAGCACCACAGCGTTTTCCTGAGTTTCTTTTTCAGAGCTTCTCTTGGCCCATTGCCCCCGCTAGCTTGCTCCCTTAATGGATTAGCCGGACTTCAAGGAAAATCCTCCTTTAACAATAGCAAGGAATTGTGTGGTTCTCGGTCTACCTAAGGAGAGGTGCCAACAGTATTTTCTGCTACAAGCGAATCTGTTCAGTCTTTTTGATCCGATTTCTCTCTTCTTGATTTTGATATCTCTACAAAAGCCATTGCAGATGGGAAAGGAAAAAAAACCAAACTCACAAAAACCCAACCAAGCCACCCTTAGTTTTAACTCATTCAGTTTTCTTTCTAGCTTTTCCCTTTTTTCCTCCCCCCGCCCTGCTCCCTCGAGCTGCTGAAATGGCCTCATGGAAGAGAAAGTAAATCGCTCTCCTCTTGCTTTGGGCTGTTTTTCATCACTTTTTCTGTGTGCTTCCTGACCCCAGAAAGCAGGCTTAAGTCGCTACATTCCTCCTCCTTCACCATAGCCAGAGACGCAGTTCCTCTAGTTTCAGCAGATGTGCCAAAGGTACTCTGATCTCCCTTGAGCATAACTTCAAATTTGCCAAATGAAATGCTTGGACATTTTCCAGGAAAATGTTTTTGTCTTGAAAAAGTGGTGTTTCTTTCTTTTTTTTTTTTTTTTTTCTGTCCAAAGAG